>JAQFZB010000603.1:0-12318 GCA_034695165.1 Desoria trispinata | reverse complement strand
AATATTTTATTTACCAATTAAATTACAAATAACATTCCCGCCCCAATAATGGGGCATAATTAGACATAGCTCCATGTTAATGAAAGTTTCAATTTGCGCAAAATTCAAAAAATTTGGTTCTCCTAAATTTTCTTCATTCAACATTTAAGAGACAAAATTTGTTTTTTAAATTTTGTCCGTTTCAATTCAATTAAAAATCGAAATTTAAAATGACGTTCCGTATGCTGGGGAAGCTGACAAAGTAAGTATAAAATTCCCACAAATACATAATTATAGTGTAATAAAACCAAGCCAAGTTGTCCAGTGTCCAGTCAAAATATTGCAAATGGCCCAACTATTCCATCTAATCTAGCCTAGAATGGCTTAGCTCAATCGTTGAACGCTGATCTTTGGCTTCAAGGCTAGAATGGCTAGAAAAGAGCAAGACTCTATAAAGTGTTCAACTATTGAGATAATTCCAACTAATCAACTAAAACACTTACATAATTATATAATAGATTTTTGTTTCGTTCAAGGATTGGTACAAAAGCCGGACTTGCAGGAGGAGTTGTATACATTTACTATGAAGCTGGATTGTGGAAAACCTCAGATGAGACGATCGTGAATTATGACAAGTTCAAGAAAGATGTCAAATTACTCTACGATGCTGCGCCCACAGATGTCAAAAAATGGACTGAATATTCTGCTAGTGCAGCTAACTCCAATATTGAACCATATTGCAAGGTAAATAATTAATAATTGTATCCCTTTTGTATTGAATCAATACGCTTTAGAAATTAATTTGAAATTGGAATACACCTTTACTACGTTTTTAAAATTCTTAGTCACTCTCGGAATTCCGGAAAGAATGGTTAAGTTATGACTTTTCATGGTTAACTGCATCTGGTGATGGAATTGTTAAGCCCATGTGGAACAGAGGAGTGTGTTGGACTGTCGAGACGATTAAGGACTCTCCTGAAACGATTAAAAATTTGAGCTCAAGTGGTTGGCAAAAGCTCAGCGATTTGGTCAACGATAATTCTGCATCCGTCACTGTTGTTAAATCTTCAGAATCTGGAGCACCATCAATGAAACAATAAGATCACTACAAAAGCAAATGTACCTTAAATTAAATTGGCGTTAGGTTAACTAGTCTGGATACAGTGTTTCACGACACATTCAATACTGTAGTTTATTTTAGGAATGTGTCAGCCAGTAAATTAAGTTGTAAATTATTTACTATAAATGTACCGTCTGTATAATTCATAAGTTTATGGTACTTCCAAATTTATTGTTATCCATGTAATAGATGCCAAGGCAGAAAATAAAACTACGCAGTAAACAACCAATGAATACGTTTGCTCGTGTAAAATCTTTTTTTTATTATTATCTCAATTCAAAAATCGAATCCAAGTTGTATCAGAATATTATTTTAAATTTTAATGCCAACCAACCAACCTTTCAAACTCTCGTCATTTAGTCCAAAAACCTAATACTTACATTGCTTTGGTCAGCAGCTTGTATTTGCTAAGATGCCACAATAAATTGCGAATGATAATGATGCCTACCACAACAGTAGGATCTTCATAATGAAAACTTAAAAAAGTACAAACTTGTAGTTTTGGCAGATATTTCATTTCATATGGGAGAAAAATACTATTGTTAGGTATTTCCGAATAAACAAAAACAAAAAAACAATTCAAAATTTTGTCATTCTTACAAAAAAACTAAATTCATACTAATACCTAAGAAAAAAAGTCTATTAAATGAACAATGTGAATAGGGTAGGAAAATGTTGGTGGCTTGCTAATTGAAAACTCCTTTCGTCAGCTGGTGAAGATTTTGATGAAAAGGATCCACACGGGAAAAAAAGAAGATAAATTCGGATGTTTTTTCTGTTAGAATTCACTGGTTTGAGGAAAATCATGGATCATCACATGTCAAGCCTTGGATTCGCCGTTTTGGGCATCCACTTTCACAGAATCTCCTCCAGCAGCGGATTTCTTCTTGTTCTTCTTCTTACTAGGATTCACACCAGTAGCGAGTAATTTCTAGATTGAACAACGCATTGGATTTTATTAATTTTACGATTTCTTTTTGAGCAACTAAGTATAATTTATATTCAACTTACCTTGATTTCTTCATCTTCAATTTTATGCTCGGATTCAAATAGCTCTGGATTAAAGGGAAGTCCCGTAATTTTATGAAGCCCTGAAGGCATAAGGAGTACAGTGAATTTGAACTGTGCTACGACCTCTCCTTGCTTTTCATAAAGAACTTGATAAGGATCAATCAATTTCATTTTAACGCATTCAGATACTCCTAGCTTTGCCTTCTTTTCATCTTCAAAATCACGTAAATTGAACGCCATATTTCCGTGTTTACTTTGAACCTATAATAATTAGTCAATTAAGTTCAGTAAATTGGAAATATGAATGGAAAAATTATAAATGAATTCACCCACTTCACTGAAGAATGCTCTAGCAGCCTTTAATTTCAACATGTATTGTTCATCGGTTCGTTTGTACACTGAAATTCGCGTGTCCATTTCTTTTCCCTACAAAGTAGATTGTAGATTAATCGATATTATAAATTAAATATAGAATAGCCAGAATAGGAATATGTAAATTTTTCTACATCATAATTCGTATTGTACCTGGCCTTCGCCAGTGGAGATAAGTACATCTACAGCATAAACTTCATTAACTTCGAAGGTACACTTTTCATATTCTTTACGTTGAGCTTCATTGGGATTTTGAATAATAGTCTTCTCCCCATCGATTGTATTTTGCTGAAGCTGATGGCTCAACATTCCTTCAATTGGCTTGCATTTATAACTCTCGGATATTTTTTGAACCGTTTCCGTTATCTTGTCTGACTGAAAGACGAAGGAGAATTAAAATTTAAAATTTTTTTAAATTCGTATTTCAAAACATGAAGTATTCAATGAGAAGGGTTGGTAATTTTTAATGTTACCTCATTCGCAGGACGAACCAATCTAAGAGCAGCTTCGGAGGCATAATGGGCAGCTAAAATTACATCAGCTTTTCTACCCGTTAATTTTCCTTTAGGCTCTACGACAAGAGTGTGGGCCACCACAGCAATGAATCCATCAATATGGGCTCCCATATCACTAAATTAAAATTTCACCATTGTTCACCATACATCATTTATAAAATTTCCATTCATTTGTAAAATATTAAATCGTACATCTTGCAAACATCTTCTTCCTTGAGAATGTAATCGGGTTCAGTGCTCAGTGGAGAAAAGTGACAAATACAGTTGTTTACAGAGATACAAGTTGGAAATGCAATTCCTAAAAAAATACAATGAGTCAATAAATAATGTACGATTAGCTCAGTCTAATTATTGTTAGAATGTATAACCAACCCTTTTTCAAATCCTTCTCTTTCTTGAACTGTTTTCCTGTTTCTTCGACAATTATCTTATCTCCAGCGACACAAAGATCCCGCACAGAAGCTCCAATTTTGCTTTGCTCGACGACCGTTTTTAGTGCCTCTAAATGACAGAAAATATGGACAAATTAAATTCATGCTTAAAGATTCAATTAAAATTTAATGATGATATTTATGTAATTATCAACTTTAAAAAATCATACAGAAATATTCATACGATGAATGTATGTGATGTTGTTTTAGGACTATTTTACTATTTAGCAAACTCTATTTGCTGTCTATATTCTATTTCATATTTAAACTAATTAACAAATAAATAATCATGCATTAAAAATAATTTCATCAAAAATTTCATGCCCATATGTTAGCGTCTCGTCATTCATGATCTACAACTAATTGAACACGCTGTTTTATTTACCACGCTCCTCCACACTCTTTCAATTGACTTACTTTGAACAATTTCTGCAGCCATCTTGTACTTGGTGACAACCAAATCCTCTGCGATCGTATGCTCTTGGTCATCTTTATCGGTCATCTTGACGCTTTATTTTTGAAATATTGACCGTATCTCTGGCCTCTGTCTCTATTTATATTTAAACCACGATTTCTTCTTTTATACTAATCTCACTTGAGTTGCACACACACACACTGTCTGTCTTCTGTATCTCCCTCTCACTCTGCACAAAGGCCAAGGAATAACAAATGCACGTAAAACTAAAAGCAAATCTCATAAAATCCAATAGTTCTTTAGCACTTTCAATACACTGCATGCGTTTTTTCTGTTCCTTTTGCTCTGTGGTGAAGAGGAAAAAGCAGCAGAGGGCAAACCTATGTTTATCATTGAACGCGCGGATTTTGAATATCAATTCTTGTTTTGATTGAATCCAACAACAAACTCAAGCACAAAGCGCGATAAGTTTAACAAGAAGAGGATTCGAAAGGGGATTTTTGATAACGGAGACTTAAAAATTGGATAAGCATTAGAAAAAATAATCGTTTGTACAAAACATATAAGAATTAAAGTGCATGGTAAACACTTAAAAGATAAGCCATTGAGTTGGTTGGATTGGAACTGACGATAAGGCTAGCTTTTAATCAAATTCAGATGAGGAAAAACGACGTGATGAATGAAAATGAACTGTTTTAATGCCAAGTTGGTATGTTGGACTGAATTTAATTTTCTATTAATGAATTTGAATATTGAATTTAATTTAGATTGAAGAAGGTTTACCTAAGAAATTGGAATTGAACTAAATCAAACGCACCTAGCAATTGACAATAAAGAATAAAGTCATGGAACTGCCAACACCACAAACTTCAAATCTAGAGAATAGTTCGAAACCGGAAGGTATTGATGATTGTAACAGGATGGAAAGTATAATTTCTTCAATTGCACCTTCCGGGGTTTTTCCAGTTACAGTAACTGCATCTCCATCTCCTGCAGTTCCAGTTTCAGTTACAACAGATGTGGAATTGAAGGAGCTTCCAAAAGCTAACACTCCAAATCCAAATCCTGTGATATTTCAAGCCCCATTAGGACCTAAATTGGGAGACTTGACAGAAACGACGATGTCCAGTTTTACAGAATCGACGGTAGCGTCAATTATTAATGCCGTTGCTGCATCAGCAGCAGGAATCAATCAAAACTTATGGGCAGCTAGTGCAGGAATCACTAATGCAGGAAACATGCCTTCCCAAATTCTAGGTCCTGATGGGATTCCCCTTCCCCCTATTCTTCCTCCTGTTAAAAAGAAATACAAGAAGAATCCCAATAAAGAAGTCGCAGAGAAAAAAGTTCGTAAGAAAAAGGAACAAAAAGAACCTAAAATTAAGAAACAGAAGCTTGGCACGTCTATTGTAAAGAATAAGGGCAGTCCAAAGAAACGTGGTCGTAAGTCAAATGAATGGTATGCAGTAAATAACAAATTACCAGGGTATAGCTCAAGCAATAAGTATAACAAGAAGAAGAAAATGCGTGATTATCTGGACGATGGAATGTTATTTGCTAAAACAGGACCTGGGCCTGGGCTTTCTAGCAATAGTCCCTTAGTTGGAGCACCATATTATTTGACTGTAAGTTTTAAACCCTCGCTTAAAAGAGTAGACGTTTTATTATGGAAAAACTAACATATTTTTTGTCTTTAGACGAAAGATATTCTGGATTTGGTATTTTTGGATCACAATTACTGTCAAGTTCTATATTCAACAAATCGGTCCAAAGTTCAACCATTCAGACATTTATTTGGACCCAAGGATGAATACAAAGCTCAGTTTTATCCAGAAAATCTTATTAGTCCTAATAAATTTCTTCCACCGGTTCCACCAACTCCTGCACCTCCACTTCCATCAAAATTGGAATACTTGTTGAAGTAATTTAACTATTATCAACAATTTAGCTATTGTTGCTTCTACCCATACATTCATTATTAAACAAAAGATTGCATAAATTATATTAATTTATAAAATAATTTAATTGAAAATTGATTATTTTTTAATAGAGGAGGAAATGCCTCTAAACATGTTACTGCTACAAAGAGTACCGCGTCTCCCGTGCGAAAGTACTGGGAGGCACATGAAGAAACTGGTGATGAAATAGATGTAGTGACTCCAGAGTCTCGCGACCCCATTCCATATGATAGCACTAAAGCGAGGAACCTTATGCTCCAATGTGATAAGCATTCAAAGATAATAAAACCAACAAACGACGACGATGATTGGGAAACACATGTTGTGAGGTGATAATTCAAAATTTACACTACTGTTGTTTTATTTTATTTTTTACTTTGGGGCTTATCTTTATATTTTTGAACATTTATAATTTTCAGAACGGGATGGACTGCAACACAAACTAAATTGTATGATGATATCATTAGAGCTCTTCATGGAGAGAGATTGTCGCGTTTAGCACATGATAGAAACTACGCGGAACCTGTCCTTCGTCGATGTTCTTTAGACAAGACTGGTCAAATGGTTCGCACTGCTCTTTGTCAAGTCAAGTGGAATACTAATTTAACGCAATGGCTTCATGGTGTTCTTATTGACAACTTAAACCAGACGTATATTGCCATTTATCTTGATGTGTTGCAGGTATGTTGAAAATTTTTAAACCTTGCTAAATGGAGTATAATAATAATAAATATCTAAATTAATGTGATGCTTTTAGACGCTCAGAGCTCGATCTCCCACATTAGTGGATAAAATGATAGTTTTATCAACCGTTCCAACTAAAACGTCTGAACCACTTCCACCAATTGAGGCACTTACAAGTCCAAATACGACAGGAGATATTAATTCATCCGGTAGCGGATACGAGAAAAACGCTGCAAATGCGCTTAAAGAAGTTTTGGCAAAGAAAGCAAATAATTTAAGTGCTGACGCATTAAATCTTTTGCTAAAGAAACCGTGGGATCCGTTTTCTCCTGTGGTGCATCATACAAAACTGAAACGATTGGCCTGTAACCCTATATTCCTTTACATTCCTTGTATTTCCACGTCATCTGCTCCGGCTACAGTTAGACGATTTAAGAACTTCTACAATATGTTCTCAGCTCTTGGGAAGGTAAAAGCTCTAATTCTTGTTTTGAATCGAAAAAGCATGGCTAACTAAATTCATGTATCTGTGCTATTTCAGGTGATAACTCTCAACATTTTATGTTCTTCTCGGAAAGTAACGGTTGCAAGATTTGCGGCACGACTGTTGGCTGTGACAAAATTTAAAATTGCCGAAATCAGGAGGACATATCCAGATCGCTCTCTCTACTTAATTGGATGGGGTGCCGGGTCGATAATAGCTACCACTGCTTCTGTATCTCAGGCTGTTGATGGAGTCATAGCACTTGCATTCCCACTTTTTGGAATTGCTGGACCAAGAGGTACCCTGGAGGATCCCATACTTGATATGAAGAAGCCCGTTCTTTTCATTGTTGGAGGTCGTTCTGCTGATTGCAGGTACTGGATATTTTTCAATTGCGTTTTGCGTGTTGTCAGTAAGTAACTGATAAAAGTTGTATTGGGCTAAAATATTTTATTCCCCATTGCAGTTTAACAGACATGGAGTTACTTCGAAAACAACTAAATTGTGAATCATCTTTAGTAGTGATAGGCTGTGGTGACAAAAATCTTTTAATTGAACGTTATCACAGAGAGAAACTTCTTGTAACACAATCCTGGGTTGATAAAAGTATCGTGAATGAAGTTGGTTATTTCATAAATCTGCACTCCAAACATCAACAAGTGACTGCAATGGCTGTGATGGAGAAATCTGTTACGAAATTGGGTCGAACAATGCCAGCAATTATTAACCCAAGAAGTCGTAATATGAGTGCAGGAAGTAGTGCTTCAGTGGATATGAAGCCGTCACCAAGTCTTCATGGAGCCTCTGATTGCAGCATGGATATGGATGCTATGAGTTTTGATAGTTTGGATGACTCAGAAATGTTGTTTGATGCTAAATCTATTCATTTATTTGAAAAGAAAGGGAAGAAGTCGAATACTACAGCAAAGTCTAAGAAAAAGGAAAAGAGGCCAAGTGGTGGAAGCTCTAGTGTTCCCTTGCAAGGTACTTATTTTTTAGTACATACAAAATATTTTCATACGATACAGAAGTTTACACTCGTATTCGACATAATTCTAACACAACATTCATTTTAAATTTCTTTGTTTTGATTCAAGATGATTCAAGCAATGTTCCTCGAAGACCATCAACCTCTTCCATTATAAAGCAGGAGCCTGAGCCAGAATTTATAAGTCCGGTCTTGACGTATTTGGGGGCAACATCGGGCCAGGTTAGTAGTATTTAGTATTTCTATACCATTTGTTCCGGGAGAGTAATTATTTATTCATATTGTTTGTTGTCTTTAAAATTATTCAAATACAATTTCATTTGCTATCATTTAGGGAGGTCTACTACATGGTCTTCTAAGTCCACCTATACCTGCAGCAGGGACATCAGATACTGTTTTGCCATTTTCATCATCTGCCACAAAGGCTCCAATTCCAAAGCCCTTTCAACCTGCAGTTGTTGTCAGAGGAGAGAAGAAGAAAAGAACACCAAGACCTAAAAAACCTAAAGTTGCAACAACTCCTGCTCCTCCCACTGATAATTCTGGACCAACAACACCAACGGTATTAGCAGGTGGAGCAACTGGTAATAAAAGATTCTAGTTAAACACAAGTATGAATGAATGAATAACATAAAATAAACGACAAAAACATTTGATTTGGCATTTGTTGCAGCAACACCAGTGTCTGGGCCTATTAATAGTAGTACCAATATCAGTGATTCAATGCGTCAATATGTGCTCCAACACCAACAAGTAATTCAAAAACATTTAACACATTATCAGCAGCAAGTACAAGCTTCATCAGCACCACCAACAATAGTAACGTCAACCACACAGTGTACATTACCTGGAGTTAGTGGACAATCTCATCTGATGCGATTACTATCACCTTCATCGATTCCTAATTCTCCTATTCCTATTCCATATGCTGCACCACTACCCCCATTATCAGCAGGTCAAGGGAAAAACATCGGAGAGAATATAACGCTACCATCAGATTTGAACGTAACGGTTATAAAACCCCCAGCCGATGCTTCAGCAAATTTACTACAGGAGACTGCTGCTCATCCACAAACTACAATGATATCAAGACAACAATTAATGTCCAATTTAACAACTCCAATCCTTCGCCTTCCTCAGTTTACTACAACAACCACCACTAACTACAATACTACTTCCACAACAATTAGCCCTGGTCAGATTTTCCAACCGCGATCCTTTCCTATGCCAATGTTCAGTGATAATGCACAGGCTAATGTTGTGTTTAAAGCTGCGGATAAAACAATAGCAACAAATTTACGTCAGGCAGATCTCAAAGCATTGTTCGACGGCGGAGTAGTGAGATTTGTGGTGCCTGGAGAAAGTGGGCAGAATATTCCTGTTAATATTATCCTAAAGCCACAACAACCTTTAATATCTACCACGACCACTACAAATCCTAATTTGCCACTGAATACAATATCATTGGCTTCCACTACATTTGCATCCCAGTCGAATGCTACTTCAACGTTTGCAGTAATGCCTCAGGAAGCACCTTGTTTGACCAAACCAGTTCAAATTAGTAAAACTTCTCAGGGTCAGGATTTTGGACAGATTTTTAGATCTCCGGTTGATAATAAAGGAAATTCTAATTCTCAAGTTCCAGTATCAGTTTTAATGCCAAAAACTTTTGTTGCAAGAGAACCGATATCAACCACTTCAACATTTTCACAGGCAACAACTAAAGATACAACTGTTACGTCTTCATCTGGCTCTGTGGCTGTAAAAGCAGAAACTTCTGCATCCACTACCAAGCAGCCTTTGCCGATTGCTAATCATTCGGAAAATTTAAAAATTGTGTCAGTTACTTCACTTGCACAAAGTAGTAAATCTTCAACTCCAAAGCCCAAAGTTAAAAGCACTAAAAAATCAGAAGATGGTTCTATGAAGAAAACTCCAATTAAACGTAAATCAACTCCTGCTGCAGTAAAAGTGAAAAAGTCGGTAGATTCAAAATTAATTAACGTTGCGAGAGAACCTATTGTAATAGGAAAGAAATCTACGGTGAAGCATATCAATTCTGATCCAGATGATGAACCACTTATTAGACAAATCATTAGCAATACTACTACCGTGCAAAAAACTGTTGATACTATAAAGAGCACTCCCACTACGATAACCACTACAATTCCTACTACCACTGATAGTTTTCAAGTCTCCGTCCCTATTCTCAAAGAGGAGCAAGTAATTGCTAAAAAATCGATGCCTACACCTGAAGCTGTAAATCAAGTACAACTACAACTTCCTATTGCAGTTGCAGTGAATGTTAAGGGAAAAGAAGAAGATGTTGGGCAAGTGAAACGAAGTCTCCGACCAAAGTCATACCCTGGTCCTAAACGGAAGAGACATTCAAGTGGTCATACTGGTGATAGTCCTCGTAAAAAACAACGACCAAATCCAGTTCCAGTGGTAAACTCAACTGACACCATTACTACTGAAGGGACTGTAGAACCAGTGGCACAAGGAGATGAACCCCAACCCTCAACCCAAGAAAGTCAACCAAAAACTCCAAAAAAGAGAACTTCTACTAATACAAATTCTGGAGGTGATTCAGACGAGACTTCAACTTCGCGACTTACTCGTTCAATGAGACGTCAATCTTCGTCTGGAGGATCGTAAAGAAAGTGGAGCTTATAATCATACATAACTTTCATCTACACAACCTTAATTAATTTTAATTTTAGTGATTTAATATTGTTATCTCTTCGTCCAAATGTCTGTGACATTATATAGGTAGTATAATAATTGTATTTTATATTGTTAGTTTGATAAAAATGATTGCTGGGGATGTTTTGTAGAATATTTTTATCAAAAATTAAATAATTGAATTTCAAAGAAATAAATGTTATATTTCATACATTACAAAATGTTTCTTGTGTCCAATTTATTCTTAATTTGCTCATATTTTATTATACACATTCTGCATTGTGGGATGACGGGGGGGGGGAGGTAGTTGTATGTCGTATTATTAGAGCAGTAGGCGTGAACTTTTGTGATAATCTGTATTTTATTATCAAGAGAAGAAAGTCATTACACCAAAGGACTATATTACTTTTTTCCACCGACTTAATCCTCAAATACTATTGAATGGAATTATTTAAAATCCCCCATAAACCCATATTGTCTGAATACGCCATTATTGCTGAAAATAGTATGCATAATATTTACTACACACTATTATTCAGCCATTATTGGAGGAGAAAGTAATTTATAAAAATATAATAAGCTTATTACGGGTTTAATACTGATACTGAAAGCCTAACCTTTACACAAAACAAGATTTATTTTGTATGTAATAATAAATATGAGAGAAAGTATCAAAATCAAATCTGCTTAAACAGAGTCGACAGAGAACAACTTCTACTATAGCATTATATGCATGTAGTAAAAATCCCAAGGAAATTGGTTTCCCATAAATCTCTTTTTTCTACAGTATTAATATTATGAGAATGTTACCAAAGAATATGTAACTGTCATCATCCCCATCACATGAAAAAGAATTCTAGATGTAATTATTATCAACTTGTGTTCTAATATACGGGGTACAACGTTAGAACTAGATTGAATATATTTCGCTTGAGGCATCCATTTTTAGCTGAAGGTGCGTAATCTTAGACTATATCAAATATCATGTCGTATTTGTGTCCTGTAAACGATTTTACGTCATTTTTCATTGCAAGAAAATCATATTTGACCGATTATACTATACTTAATTTTCATTTTCATACAGGTAACTATGTGTCTGTAAGAGGAATTGAGAGAAAGTTCTTTTTTAAATGCTTCCGGAATTTTAATGTTATTATCAGGTTTAATTAAATGGATGTGAAAATGAGAGAAAAGAAAGCAACATGTTGATGGTTAGTTGAAAAATCTTTGTAATTAAGATGAGTTTTTATTCTTAATTTCCTGTTCTTTAGCTCATTCTCTAATGATGTGATGGTTTTAATCCCCATGAAATGGAAATTATGCTACAACCTACAATTTCATCCCTATCTTTGGGAGAAAGTTACATTCTCTCAAACTCTCAATTTACCCTCACGATGAGAATCCTGCCATAATTTTCTAATTTTCCCCTTTTTCACTCACATTTGGTTGATTTTAAATTTGAATTGATTTATCAATTATGTTCAATTTGTGATATCAATTGTTACCGTTAATATTTAGAGGACAGACTTTTAGATAGACTGAATATTAAAATGATATTGTAAAAGCCACCCACACAAACACAATACTCATTCATTTTAACAAGATGTGATCTGCGCGTATAAAAATATGTAAGAATTGAGAATTGTTACGTTGTAAAATATTTGGCATGCTGCTTT
>JAQFZB010000602.1:0-12329 GCA_034695165.1 Desoria trispinata | reverse complement strand
CATTTTTCCTTTCGTTGTGGATATCATTATCTAATTGGAAAAAATGTCAGCTCGTCAAACAATAGAGTTCTCGATCAACAACATATTGACAATGTTGTTCCTCTTTATGCCATACCTAGAACAAAAATGGCCAGAGGATGATGATCGCATTTGACAAAACTATTTCGGGATTTGCAAAAAATAACGATGACGATGTATATCATTTATTAAGATTTTACGTGATTGCGAATTGCGAAGCGGATCTAGTCAATGTCATTCATATCACAATAGAATATAGAAACTGGAATTTTTATGACGATCAAAATAATAACTGTAAATATATTCGTAAAAGTTCCTATTTTATTTTATGTAATAATATGCTAGTGTCAGTCTGTGATGTTGATGTACATCTTCAATGGATTAAATTTGCTCATCACGGAATATTGTTTTTTATAAATGGCAGTCAATTGATCGGCTGTAGTACAAAGTAATATCTGATAATTCACTTTCTCTATGAAAGTTATAATACATTTTAATATTATAATTCATCATTTTTCATTTTAATATCATTTTGTGCTTTAATTATCATAATGTTTTAAATGAATATAAAATGTGCTGAATAAAATCCCAAATTCATGTTTTATGAATGGCAAAGTTTTTTAATCTGTTTCTGAAAACGTGATTTATGCTTATTTATCGACAAGAACAAAGAAGGAAGGAAAGGAGGCATAATGAGACAATCTTCAAAATGTTCTGGATTTATCGGGGATGATGAAACACACAGATGAATTTATAGTAAGTGGCGCAACTAATGCGTAATGAAATTTTGCATTTCATTCTCTCAATACTCTCAAATCACAAAATAGAATTTCTATTCTGTGCTCTCAAATACTAAATAAAAACCATTCAGATCAATATCCAATCGAACAGACGCAGAAAAGGAATCAAAGGCTGAACTGAAGATTAACTGATCAAGTGATCACCATATCTAAAAAAATTAAATCTCAATTTAATTAGCATTCTGTGAATTTACGTGTATTTATTTCGGCCCCTCTAAATATCAAGGGACATCTATATTATTTGTCTGTCTGTTCTGTTCTATTAATTTGAAAAGACTCAAGAATCGACTAAATTGAAAGTAAGTCACAAATTTAAAAGGGATTTTTTTGTATAATTTTAATGTAATTTCTTAGTTTAATTAATAAATGTGAAATTTGAAAATTAGATTCTTGATTTAGATTTATATTTATTTACTATTACCCTATTACAGCCAGCAGCGTATTGCAATTATTAGTTTCAATTTCAATTACTACTTTCAATTCACAAATAAATCCATCATACAACCTCCTATTTCCTTACATTATTAATTGTACTTTGTACTATTATAGAAATGACGTCTACCAGACCCGTGCTGATTTTCGACGACAAAGTATCCCAGGCCCAACGAGAGGCGGAAGGTCAGAGGGAGCAGTTTGAAATTGGGAATATCGCTAATTTTTCGGGCGATAAGTCATCGGATGTCGTATATTTGTGCGGGGATTCCAATCGCTTTCTGAATGATGAGAAAAACATTGATTTTATTCTTGATAAAGTTACGAAAACTTGTGGTAAATTGTCATTGAAATGTATTGATGCAACTGATGACGTTGTACCAAAATTGGCGAAGCATCTGCGTTACGCTGGATTCATTAAAGTGGAAACACCATCAACTCAACTTATAACTGCTGAAAAGGACAAGCTGGAGGTACTAGATAATATTTAATATCTAAAATTATTAGCTCATAAAAAATTAAACTTATATTTAATCTTCTTTTTAATTAAGGTGGGAGAAGTAAAGCCGTTGTCGTTTGCTAGTAAAATAAAAACGTCTAATGAGCCCGTATCGGTACAAAATGGTTGGAAGATCTCCAATGATTTTGACATTAACAATATTAATAAAGACGATTTGATAGACGAGGATTCACTTTTGACAGAAGAAGATTATAAGAAACCAGATCCAGCTTCTTTAAGAGGTACGACCATAATATTCACAGAAGTTTTCATAAAACTAAAAGATGCTTTTGTTCCTTTTTAAGTTTGCGGAACAACAAATAAGCGAAAAGCGTGCAAGGATTGTAGTTGTGGATTAGCTGAGGAATTGGCTGGTGACGCTAAAAGTGCTGCACCTCCAAATAAATCTTCATGCGGAAGTGTAAGTACAAAAACAGATCATTTTAACTGAAAAATTAAATAAGTTGGTTAAACTTGTTGATAAACATGTTAATTAATTAAATTTAGTGCTATCTTGGAGATGCGTTTCGTTGTGCTTCGTGTCCATACATGGGGACTCCTCCATTTAAGCCTGGAGAGAAAGTCCAATTGACCAATGACAGCGATTTGTAAATGTATGTTATTTAAAAAAATGACATTTTAGTGATAACATGAACAATGAAAATCAGATGAACGGCTATTGCTGTGTACTATATATTTACTAAATTATTATTAGGTATTCAGTAGCTGCAATGGAATCTGTAGAAATATTTCCATTATTTGATATTTTTTGAACAATGTAGTCGGTAGTGTTCATAGTGTCTAGTAATCATGCTGCTGACTGTCTATCTTCTTTATATTTTGTAACAAAAATTACTTGTCAAATAAGTGCTTGGGGTTTTTTCAACAAATAAAAATGTACCTATTCTAAAACTGATCATTTTACGGCAATAAGTCTTTTTTTATTTATCATTGTAGAACGAATAATACATAATTAGTCGTTAATAAATTAAATACAAATGAATGATATTCGACAAAGATTAAAATTGGCATACAAAGATTTTTAATTGATCTTTAAATTAACTAAGGAGAATTTAACCGATTTAACTAAACCGGATCACGATTCATTCAATATTTTGCAAATGAGTTTATTAGACAGTTCACTTATTCACTATTTAAATGATAAATACATACATCAGCATATTATAGGGAGAAAATGATACCGTATTCTCATTCTGATCGACTTCTTTTAACTTAAACTGAAAGACGCATAATTACTTGCAAGTGATAGGTATTTCTTTTTTTAACCCAAAGTGTATTATAAAATGCAGCTTGACTGAAGAGACGAGTACTGTAGTTGCTTTTCAACAATCCAGAAAATTAGCGGCCATGAGAAGTTCCAACGCGATTTCAGGTGCAATAGGAAATTCTGGAATTTCGGTTGAACTGTTAGTAAACCGTACTTTGTAGCAGAAAAACATGCACACTTTCTGAAGAACGTGAGATCTGTAATTTACGGACATTTTTTGTAATTATTGTACACATCAAATTCATCCTGACAATAAATTGTTTTGAATTACGGTATTTCTCTGAAGTTGACTTCGTTTGTTTCATTTTCAGCAAATTGTCCAGGACCACTCAACATAGCTTTGATTGTTCCCGATGTCAAGGCATGTTCCCGTTTTACGATAAATTCATGACCATCCGATGATATCAACTTGACGTACATAGCATCAGGACCTTCACATCCTCCGTATATACGACTATAATCCTCAGCAGTTTCCTAAAACATAATCAATATAATTAATCATCAAAATCCTAAAACACTGCGCATATTAATACACTATATCTATTAAACTATTACACCAATAATGAATGTAACTTTATATTAAATGATCTTGACAATTATATCTACCTAGTCTTAACTTAGAATTTTACTTTTACTCGTAATATCCTTTGCAAATCATAATTATAATCCTACGTCCTACCATGATTATTATTGATTATTAATCATTATTTCTTGTGCTTAAAATACCCAATTATCATCATCTTTATCTTGTTTTAAAAGACCCTTTAATGATGATGATTTTTTCTTCGAGGATTTCCTCTTCTTCTTGCCCTTGCCCTTCTTCTTTTTTTTCTTCTTTTTTGAACCTTTGGAAGAAGTTCCTTCACTTTCTTCCTCTCCTTCTTCGTTGTCATCGGCTGATTTTCTAGATCGTTTCTTTTTCCCTTTCTTACTTTTCTTTCCACCGCTGCTGCCTTCAGCGTCTGAGTTTTCAGCCCCTTCAGAACTTTTCCCTTTTTTTCCTTTGCTACCTCTCCTTCTTTTCTTGCCCCCAATGGCTCCTTCACCAGTCTCTTCCTCTTCCTCCTCATCTTCTTCGTCATAATATTCCCCATCTGTCCCAGACGCACCTGATGTTTCATTTCCTGACCTGCGTTTGCTTTTCCGTTTCTTGGATTTTGATCCTTTTTTACCTTTGCCCTTCTTCTTTTTCCCTTTGGATTTTTTACCCGATTTTTTCTTTGATTTTGATTTTCGTTTTTCTTTGTTGGGTTCTTTAGGTTCCATATCCCCGGCTGCTGCGGCTTCTTCAGATACAACAGACAGCTGTGGAGGGGCCTTTTCGGTTTCTACAACTTCCGGTTCCATTGTACCTGACGCAATCTCGGCTGCATCATGTGCTACTGCCAATTTTTCTTCAACGTCGGCTTTATCATTATCGTCAATAGTTTGCTCTTCTGCAACAACTGATATCGAAGCAGCATCACCCGCTGGTACATTTTTCTTTCCACCTTTGGATTTTCCCATTGCAAGCAAATCTGTTTTCGCGATACAAAACTCTCGACATACAAAACATTCGCTATACAAACTAAACTTATTATGGGATACAAAACTACAGTAATTATAAAATAGAAGATCTCTATCAAAAAAATTTGGTAACTTTGTCTATTAATAATTATTTAGATTTGCTTTCACTAAGCAACTATCATCTTTGTGAAGGCTATGACTATGAATCCATCCAACTTATCTTTAGAATACGGTCCAGGCTGTATGAGAATTATGAGAGGCGATAATTCTCATACAACCTGGGAATACGGTATTTTTCCAAAGAATTTAAACTATATATATTTATATATAGTTTAAATTCTTTGTATTTTCCAATCATCATTTACCTCATCATCCTGCATGGTGACGTCATTGGGTTGCATCGACATGTTGGATGTTTGAATTCAGTTATTCGAACCTTTCTTTATCTGTTGGGCCGGTTGCTTTTCTTGGATGCCTACACAATATTAATTAATGATGGGATTAAAATATAAAATTGTATATATAGAATATTTTTGTTGTATTTACATACAATACTGTTGTCATTACTATAAAAATAAACCTTTTCTAAAACAATGACATCTCTTTGAAATAAACTAATAATGTGACTAGACAATGAATCACAGTAGAAGAAATGGAAAACCATATAAAAATCAAAAATGGTGAATACTTTTCACTGACGGTGACAACCAGGGAAGAAGAATAAGGAATTATTTTCAGTTGGTAAAATTTAGCTCAATCGTTGTACGCTGATCAGAATCATTCCGGGTCTTGGCTTCAAGGCTAGTAAAATTAGAATATATAATTGACCAAGACAAGACACTATTCAACTAATTAACTTAAAAGTTAATAAAATTTTACGTTAATAGTGCTAATAATAATTCCTTTGAAACTAAGAGCAAACATAACATTTACTTACTTCAACTTCCTCCCAATACTATTGTTGAATCACTGGTCTAAACTGACACAATTCTGTGCTGACTGCTGACTGACCTTAAGATTGTCTAATTGTCTATTCTGTTCTGTTTGCAAGTCTGGTCTGGCACTATGCGACGTTTAGAACGTCAGGACGTAAGAGTCCTTGAAGAAACGGTTTGGATAATTAAGTAGATTAGATAAGATAGTTAACAAATTGTTAACTAGTTTTTAGAGATTTGTTGAATATTCAAATTGATCAAAAACAAATACTGAGCTTTTTTGTTTTGGATTTTGAAAAGTCATTGATGAAGATAGAATTTAAAATTCCCCGCAAAGTTCCTCCACCAAGGGAACTTTTACGCGGCAAAATATTGAAAATTCAAAAACTCTGCACTGAAACTTTTATCACATTTTCTTGAATTTTTGTTTAGAATAATTTTACTTTCTTCAAATCGTTTTGTGATATATTTGTCGACACTTCCCTTCTCTCCTGGCGACGTTGGCGCAGAGTGGACTCATCATTCGACCCCTTGAAGTCGTTCCTGACATCATACTCATTGATTCAACGTCAATTCACTGAGGTAAACTAGTGGACTAGGACTACTATATAATTTCTATAGTTTATTTGATATTTGATGATAATCAACCATTGACATTACACTCTTTATTCAGGTGCAGAAAGCAGCAGAACTCGAAAAGCATTTCTTATTTGTAGAGTAGAGACCCATTTATTGAACAGCTGCCAACCGGACCCAATACAGGGTTCAAAACTAAAACGAAAAAAAACAATCAGTAATTAACTTGTCCTGTAATTGGCTGAAACGTAACGATGACCAATAGGTTTGTCCTGTGGATTTAATTCTAAATAATAAAACTTTAATTAGTTAGATATAATTATTTATTTAAAATTGGATTAATTTGTACGTTTCAGAAATAGGACAGAATTGGGAGAAGTCACCGTTCATAATATCAGACAACTTAAACGTCTTAACTCTGTTGTATTTCCTGTCAGCTATAACGATAAGTTTTATAAAGATGTTCTACAAGCTGGTGAACTGGCACGATTAGGTAAGGTATAAGGAAATCAGGGAAATACCATCAACCATGATTCTTTATCTTCCATCTACGTTTTTAAACATATCAACTAATTACTTGTGCTGTATTTTAGCGTACTACAATGACGTTGTCGTTGGGGGTGTTTGCTGTAGAATTGATTTATCAGAAGGTCAAAGGCGATTGTACATAATGACATTGGGATGTTTAGGACCATATCGGCGTCTAAAAATAGGTACTCTTATGCTGCAACATGTACTTCAATATGTAGAGAAAGATGGAAATTTTGACTCAATTTTCCTGTAAGTTATCTTACTTTTGCTTCTTTCATTGCTTAAATTAAATATTACGACTGTAAAGAATAATCATGATTTTGCTTATTCGTACAGGCACGTTCAAGTCAACAATGAAAGTGCGATTTCTTTTTATCAAAAATTCGGATTCAACGTTGTCGAAACAAAACCAGCCTATTATAAACGGATAGAACCGGCAGATGCTCACGTTTTACAGAAGACATTGAGAAAAACAAACTGCCAGACCTCGAGTAACTCTTCAGGGTCCATAACAAACGGTCCTACGCAAAATGCTAATCATAATCCACATCAACATCACAACGGCCGATCAAAATGAAAACAATTATCATGTCAAATTGGATGCTAACGGATGGATGCTAACACATCATGCAGCATCTATACCTAACAACTTAACCTAATTTAAGTGATTTGTGAATAACAATAATAATAATTTTTCTGTTAGTCCATATGATTAACCGCATAATACACTAAACCTCACCCCAGTTCAATTTTTTACAGACCATGCCGATTTCCTAAATCCAAAAAGCTAGTTTGTAAGTATTTAAAAAACTCAACCTTGATTGTAAAAGTCAAAAATGCTGAAATGAAACAAAATTCAATACGTGCATTAATCATTTTTCGTTTCTTAATATCATTATTATAAAATGGAAAAATCCTGGCATCTCAATCTCACATTAAAATTTAATATATGAGGGAAATCCTTTATGCATTACTAAGCACTAAGATTAAAATAGTAAGATGATATTATTATATATTTGTTCATGAAACATTGTCATCCTTCTAATTGCCATCATCTAAAAACTAAATTCTTTGATTTTTGTTAAATTGAAATCTCATGCATAGCTGCGGTATTACTTTATTTTTGGTGTCATCATCTTTTTTTGTCAGTTATTACATATAACAAATATTTAAAAAAAATGCATATTCCCATTGGGATTTCATGAATTGTACTATAGAATGATTATGAGTAGTATGATTATGTAATTTTTGTTTTGCAATCATTGAAATTAAAGTGAAATAAGCCCTGAGGTTCGGACTATAAACCTCATCAACACAATTTCCAGTTGAATTTTATACTCTAAACAATTTCTGAAGTCTGAATTTGTTAATGGATGTTTAAGTACTAATGATATTTTTGAGTTGCAGTTGTAATTTATAATCGTTCAAAACAAGGCAATTTGGTAATTTGTAAAATTAAAAATATGATTAATTCCCTTTCTTAGAGGATTAAACATATATACCCAATTTACTGAACCTAATGGCCTACTATTGAAGCATAGAGAAGATGTAGTAATCCTTTCTATACATGTTTGTTTAATCTTAATCGTATTAAAATGGATAATTAACAGTAGGAACAAATAGTAATATATCCCTTTCCTTCAAGTTAAGTACAAGAAACTTATAATAATTTTGTACTTCTTTAAAAAGATTTTTAATTTCGTTACAAGGGTTATTTTACAAAATAATCATTGTATTACTTTGCTTTCTGAATCCTACAATTTACAATCTCAATTTGGAAACTATGTGCTCTACCATCTCGTTGGAATTATCTGATTCTAAAACTTTTGAATTAGTTATAAATGTTTTGGAGCAGCGACTTCCAAAATCTTGTAATGTAATAATGATTAATTATTTTACACTTTTAATCTATTGCAGTAGTAAATATACTATAGCTATTAGAATTTAGGATTTTTTTTTTCATATTTTAGGTTTACAACATGATAAAAGCGTATCCAAAATGGGCAGAAAGAAATAAAGTGTTTTGGTTGAAACTTCCAGAGGAAATCGAATTCATCACAACCGAGTTATCTTGGATTGTGGTTTCCACATACAGAGAAGTACAACTTAATTGCTATCGTAAAATTCAAGTGTCAATTCAAATTCTATTGCTAAATTATAATTTCAATTTCTAACTTTTTTTTAGGACCGAGGAGCAGATATAAACATATCTGCACCCCAGAATTTAGATCCTATTCGGCCAGAAATATTTAAAGCATTTTCCAACAGTGATTTCATCAACTGGAATTCCAATTATCTGTTTCCGGTGACAGAAAGGCCTGTGACGAAAATGCTAATGGAGATAAGCATATTCGAAAAAGGGAATTCTACAAACATATGCCCATGTTATATTTATGTTGGAGATCAGGTTCAATGTGCTAACTACGATATAACTTCAGAAACAGAAACCAATATTGAAGGATTAAAAATCGTTCCTTTAGATGTTAATGAAGGCTCTCGTTTCATTTTAAACGAATGGAAATTCGCCATACCCAAAACAGACGAGTATTTATCTCATATACTTGTAAAAAACGACTCAATGGGAGTGTGGCTCAAAGAGGAATTAATTTGTGGGGTTGCGACACATATAAATGGAACAATTGGAATGTTAAATACAAAGAAGTCGTACAGAGGAAAAGGTTTTGGTCAAATGTGTATGAAGCGTTTGTTGAAAAACATTGCCATGAAAGGCCAGATACCATGTTCAGCGGCGGAAATGAATAATGAACCTTCGATTAAGTTTCATGAAAAAATAGGAATGACTTTTTCTCATTTTGCGGATTACGTGTCGTCTCAAGGAAAATCCTGATATTTACCATCAAACCAATATTAAATGTATTTTTATTTCCTTAATAAATGGTTAATGCTCCCGAAATCCTTTAATTATTTTTCATAACCACATGACAAAATGGCGTTGGTTTTGGCTTTGTGTTTGGAGAAAACATGCTCATTTCCTTATTTCATGTTCTACTTTTAATGAATGATGGATCTTGGATTTTCGATGCTTAAAACTGAATCACTTTACGTTACTTTTTGCATGTAATATTAGCATTACTTCTGAATATATTTTGGCACATATTAATGGCATCATTACTATTAAATATAGTGCAAAAAAAATTGACCAGTCATTCCAACATTCTTATATATAGCATTCTTATACATATAGTTATATATACAGCCTTGTTCACATCTGAGAATCTATTTCTTGTAATCTTGCAGTACATGTACATATTATTGGGAAATTATTACAAATATTCGCATTAATTACATGTAAACTTGAACTAAAAGTTGAATAAAACAGAAAATAGTAAAGTAAAATGTCGAATTTGTCGAACAGTGATTTTGCTCCAACAACAATTCATAATTGCAGTCACAGTGCGAGATCCCTTGCAAACAAAACACATCAATGTGATTTTGATCCTGAACAATGGTGCATATATTACTGTAAACAAGTGACAACCACAATTGACTTTTACCCACTTGGATGTGCCCTATTGATTGTTTGTACTTTGGGAATAGTTGGGAACGTTTTAAGTGCCATTGTTCTTTCAAAACGCTCCATGAGATATAATGCATACAGTTATATTGCTCTCGTCTTGGCAATTTGTGATACTGTGTATCTCCTTACAAAATTTTTCAGATTTGGACTATTATCGTTTTTGGTAGAATACTCTTTGGCCGAGCACTACACAAATTATATATTTCCAAGAGTAGGACCGGAATTCAGAGCGATGAATTTTACAGCTCAGATGGCATCAACTTATGTGACCATTATTTTGGCGTTTGATCGTTATTTGGCTATATGTCGACCACTAAAAGCTAAGATACTCTGTACAAGAAGAAACGCACAAATAATATTATGCATTGCCATTTTATTTGCATTCATTTATAATATTCCAAGATGGCTGGAATTTCATACCGTTCCAGTGTTGGGAAATGACGATGAAATTATCGGATATAAAATGGAACAATTGGCATTACGACATAATGCAACATATAAATCATTGTATATTACATGGAGTTACTTTGTGTTCATAAATCTAATACCATTGGCATCCATGAGTTTTTTCAATTTCCGGATAATTATGGAGGTATCTATAAAAATTTAATTATAATATAAATTATATAAATTATATATTATATAAACATGATCAATTATAATTTTGATTAAATTGGGAAATGAAAATGTTTTTAGATACGGAAATCAAATAAATCTTTGACGGTTTTGAGTCCGAATCAAAAGATTGAAAGAACACTTGCCATCGTGCTTATCTACATTGTGGCAGTTTACTTGGTCTGTAACACTGGATTTCTGGTCACAGATATTTTGGATTACGTAGGCCAACCTTATCCAAAATTCTGGGATCAAATTGCTAATTTCCTACTTACACTTAATTTCGCCTTTAATTTTATTGTCTATTGTGCATGTGGAAGGAAATTTCGCAATGAATTTGTTAAAGTCTTCAATTGTAAGAAGGACTCAACCAATAATGGTTCTGATAGGAGTACGAATGGTAAATATGAAATGACACTTATTCATGGAATGTGATGTATTATTTAATAGTGAATTAATATGTATTCGCTTTTTCAGATACGGGAACAAGTGGAAATGTCAGCACTAAAAACTTTTAATTTTCTAGTGATCTATGATGATGAGTTCATGATGTCCAAATGCTCAACTGTCCAATTTTAATTCAAACTTTGTTCTGATTAAACTAAGCCACTTATTGCTTGTTTACAATTCTTTTTAATATTGAAAGCAATGGCAAATTTTATTTTCACATTGAAAATATGTAAAATTGTTGGCAAAGCACAATGCCGAGCAATCATCTACATTATATCCCCCACAAAATGCATTGCTTCCAACCATGTAATGTTGTCCCATTAATTGACCACAAAAAAACGGATCCGGCAGAAACTGGCCTGCTGATTCTGAAAACAAAACAATGAATTTTAGTATCTGCATAATATAGGTATTAAAAGTATCATTAAGATTCATTTACTTACGAAAGTCCAAATTTTTAAAGTTTCTGATCTTTGACATTGTTTTATTGTTTTCGAATTGGGGGCTTACTTCATTCGTGGTAATACTTGATGGCTTTTCTTGTTCCTGAAAATGCCAATTGTAGACAATTCAAGTTATTCAAGTGTATTTTAATTTTTTATCAATTCAAATTTTGAATTTTCAAATTACATTGATTTGAAGAGCAAACGCTTTTAGTATCATAATCACAGTAATTATTATTGCTGCATCTCTATATGACATTTTGTACTCTTAATCGCTACTGTTTATTTACTTAGTAAATTTATTATAGGAGAAATATGATGTTATTTTATCAAAATCAAAGTGATAGTAATTTGTAAATATTTCAAAATGCACAATTTTATAGTATTCATGCTTCGTGCATTTTCTAACTTTGCATACAATGCATTCCTGCATACTTTGTCCTAAATAAATAAATGAGAAGAGAATACCGATTCAATTACAAATTATTATTATGTCGATAATAATCTGACACGATTTCCTTTTCTATACTTTAAGAAAAATAACATTTTAAAACATATTTATCCAGTCAATTTATTCTTTCATGTGGTTATATTGAATGCATATAAATCTAAAAATAAATTTAATTAAAGCAATACACCGGATCATTTCAAATTTGAATATTTGTTTGTGCCATTCTAGCAAAAAAGTCTGTACTGCT
>JAQFZB010000601.1:0-12334 GCA_034695165.1 Desoria trispinata | reverse complement strand
GGGGAAAATAGAGTGGCAGTTTTTTTAGCAACCGAGGGAAGACGATATGCAAGAATACAAGAGAGTATCGCTGTACTGTATCGCTTTCTGGTTGGTGTTACATATGAGGTTGTGGGCCATTTAAGCATTTTTATTTAGGTCAACGAGAACTTGGCTAATCTCAATAACAGAGTGTAAATGTAAAGTTGAAATTTTGTTACACTTACAACTAAATTTTATGAAGTGAGTAATAGAGTGTAGAGTAATTCACAACAATACAATGTTAGCATGCAACATACATGTTGTTGTTGTATGCAATGCTTTCACCAATCTTTCCTATACTTTTTGCAAACTGAGAATATGAGAGTCAACTTTTATGATGGTAAGTTGGTTTAAGTTTTTTGCATCTATTCTCTGAGATTCTTCCGTAGTATATAAATTTGCACAATATATTACTCAAGAAGTCATTCAAGAAAGACTCAAGAGTCTTTTATGTAAAAATAGAGCAGTGTGTGTTAAAGAGAAAAAAAACAAACAGCGGAAAATTCACGTCAGGCCATTTTTTGCCTTTAGTTCAGTATAATACTTGCCATAGTCTGCGAGACTCCGTGTTGCTTATTTTCTCCCACTTGTGTATTGGGATTTACTTTTACTTTAGCTAGCTTCTTCAATCCAAATCTCAATTCAAATCTGTATTCATGGTGGGCTTTTTTGGAGGTTATTTCCTGCTGCAACTACTTCAATTTCACATATGCAGCAGAGAGTACAGCAATCAAGTCATTGTGGCACTTTGACATCATATCATGCAGCAATGTCTCAGTCTCCTACTTTTTATGTACTTTTTAACCTCTTTTTCTTATTTTGGCAAATTCCATTTTCATGCATTTTGCAAAAATAATATTTGCAAAAATCTCCATTTAAAGAAACATTATTTTATGATTAGAATATTCCAAAATTGTAGATTGTAGTTGTAACTTTAACTTTGGTGTTGCGTTTTAAAATAAATATTTCTAGAACTACTTTCAAAAATATTACCAAATTATCATTATTTTATCAAAATGAATAAAAGTCATGAGAAGCTGTTCAAGTTTTTATGAACGTTAGTAGTCCAAATGAAAATGAACCGAATAAGGAAATACAAAGAGCTGTACGTGTCGGTTGAGTTTTTGTTGTGGTTTGAATGTAGGTAAAAGCAAAAGGTAAGTAATGTATAGTAGTATATAGAATGGAACTCCATCGCTAAAACCGGCACCACCGGCATGACCACTTCGAGATAAATAGTTATCAGCATTTCTTCGCAACAGGAAGAACCTTTATGGGGTTAATTTTAGTGGCAGTTGTAGCGTTCAGCTCTACACGATATTCTGGTGACCTGACGTTAAGTAGGGAATGGAGGTGTTTTGTTACTCTCGTGATCATGTACTTTATATGCTTTCTCCTCAAGAGAAAGTAAGGACCTGTGCTCAGTAAATGAGTGTCGGTATTTAGATTGTATGCTGATGCTGTGCGACACGAGAACCACAGAGTCATGAGACTTCCTGCTTCTTGAGTTTTATATTTCTACTCCTCTGTATACATTATTTAGCAGCACTGCACCAATTCTTGTAAACTCACCAACTTAACTGAAAACAATGGATATTGTAATTGGGAACCCAATTCTAGCTTCCTTTTAGATTTTGAAATTATTACAACAATCAGTTAGATTAAGTTTTCGGAACAAAAAATGGACAATTATGAAGCACATAATTGTCGGCTATCGTAAAAGTCCAGTAAGAATTTGAAAGTTATATAATCATGGACTGAAAAAAAAATCGCACAATTTGTAATCTAGTGGTTTATGTAACATTTTAATATTTATTACCTCGGTGTAGAAAATTAGATTCTATATATTGTATTATAATCTAAGTGTAGCAAGTACAATTCATTTAAGTAAAGTATTTTCCCTTGTGGAAAGCGGAATTTATTTTAATTGTTTCCCAATATAGAAAATATATAAACTAATTTACATCCAAGTGAAATGAATATTTCGCTCTTGATCAGCGTGACTTTTACGTGGAATAGCTTTTCCTACATTCAGAAAGGAATGTGTATAAAACAATGTATGATGATGTGGATTATTGTGAGTCGGAGAGATTAGAAAGTAATTGAAGTATTGCGAATAGTAGAAAAGATAAATAAAAATCAAATTTAGTATTCAAGTTCACGCTTTCTTTATTTACATAACATAATTCGAATTGATCTTTCTAGTTTCGAATTCGAATGTTATAGAATTGTGCCAACTACTGGACGTTACTACTGGTACTGCAATATCCGCTTGGTTGGGCCAAAAATGACTTTGCAATCCAAAATTCTATTCTACTAGTATGGTTTAGTAGTAACAGCATTATGCATACTCCTTTGTAAACAAACAGTAGCATAAATGATTTATGAGTGACAAGAAAAGTCAGGGAGCAATGAATCAAAAGTCATGCCTAATTTAGTTAATGATATTCTTGGAGCGCACATATAATAGCTAAAGCAAAAGTGCTATTTAAGTAAAAATTAATGCACGCCATACTGGAAGTTACTATTACTTACATAAGTACACGTAAATATTATGGAGATGGCTAAATAATGAATGAAATCTAATCCAAAGTCGTCTTTTTAGTGAATCTGATTCCCCTTTCCCCTTTCATTAAATCTGCTCGACTCTTTCCATGTCTACAGATTGAATTTAAATATGCTGTCTATAATTAGATTTAGATCGTGATGCCTCTGCTTCACTAGTCTTATGCAGATATTGAGGATAGAGCACCAATAATTAGCATCATATGCCTTTGACTAGAAGGCTAAGGGAGATCAAGGGACACTTCCTTTTAACATCAATGAAAATGATAGAATTCGATTCAGTCAACCACCACTACTTGTTCATTTTTTATAATGTATATTTATACTCAGCTGTACGACAAGAATATTTTCAGGGATAACAAGATCTGTAAGAAACATTTTTGCATAAAATAATGTCGCAAAGAGAAAAAAGAAAGTTGCATGAATAAGGAGATGATGATTTAATGTTTAATGACTGTGAGAATAGATGATTCTGTGAGAGAACAGAGAAAAAGAACGTAAATGGTTGAATAGAATGTTGCATTTTTCTAATGTTTGTCTTGTTAAATGCTGCAGATATCAATCTTCATCAACCATCAGCAAAATGTTGCTGGAGAAAGTGGGGTGTGTTCAATCTGTCACTCTTTTAGATTCCATTTTGTGGTGTTGAACTCTACTCACTATTATTTATATACAGGTGAACGTATAATATGTATTGTTCCTGTATAGCTTCATAGCTTCCACAATATATACCATGTTCATTTACTTACTAGCGCTTTGTGAAATTGAAGTAGTAGTCGTGGGATAACCTCAACCCCCATTTGTTTGTGTATGGTGTTATTTAAAAAAATATATTTGGATTGAAATGGTGAATTTTAAGACAATTGGTTTTATCAAATCCTTCAGTCACCTTTACCTGTGTTAACATGACAGATGACACTGAAGTTTGCGAGATTCTAGTTGACAATACCCGTTATTATACCACAGTGAAAGGAAACATCAATTCATTCATAAATATCACGCACACAAAAAGTATTTACATAAACATTATAATTCACCACATTGACGTTCATTTTACCTTAATTACATCAAATTTAAATTAAATTACATTCTAATATTACGTTTGAAGAATAATTAAAGTGATATCACAGGTGTATTTAAAACTTATACGATGAAGAATAAGGACTGTTTCTGAATATATTAAGAGCTGTTTGACTATTTATAATTTTCTCAAGATGGGCGTAAAATGGAACTAGCTGACAAATAAAATGTATATATGTATATTTAAAATCTTTTCTTGTTGAACGTTTGTACAAGAATAGACATTTTCTTTCCTTTCTCATGTCATGAGTTTTTTCTTCCAATTCCAATATAATATAGTAATAGTATAGACATTCAAGCCCGAATAAATATGAATTCTTGAATGAGTAAAAGAGAGTTGTTGAAGACGTGACAGAGTATTTCTTTCAATTTAAAGACTGAAGAGAGTAAGATATATAGTAGCACAAACACTGAATTTATTTATAATCCTTGGATTACTATCCTATTTGGGTATAAGCATCGAAGATAAAGTACAAAAGGGGGAAATTCTTGTAAAATTAATTCTGTTGTCAATAATGTTGACATAAAGTTGACATACTCACATATTATATTTTGTGAAACCTTATGAAACAAGTTTGACTATACATGCTCATCATATTTCAAAATCTGTACTCTCTCTCTCTCTCTCTCTAAGTATATAATATAATATTTCAGGAATTTGTATATTTGTAGACTATAGACCCCAGCAGCAGAATACATAATACATTTATCGTGGGAGTCTGTCGAGTATAAATTCAATTTGATTCGATTATCGCGTTATGTTTATTTCCACAATCCGGAAGGAAATGATTATATAGTGATCATTATTGAGAATGTCTGTGTGATGAGAAGATAATCATTCATGGTGAGAATTGAAGGAAAGGGGTCATATTTTATCTTAAGACGTTGCGTTGAAATCTCAAGAGAATCAGAGCTGCCAAGATTGTCCAGTAAGGTGGAACGAAATGTGATCCACTCTGTCGTTGAATGGCAGCCGTTTTATCTCCTGCAGAAAGAAAAGAATAAAAAACACATGAAAAATGTACTTTTACGCATGTTGAATATCTATTATACATTGCATTGTATCCGGTGTCTAGAATTCAGCTATTTTAAGATCAATGATGCTCTTGTTCATTCCACCGTGTTTTTATTATTATTTACAATTTGAAATTTACTGTATACTGCATACAAAAGTGAGACAAGAATGTGTGTCATTGTCCTTTCAATCATCCCATACGCACCAACCAAATCATTCGTGTGTAATAAATAATAATATAGTTAGATTTTCTCTAGTAATCTGTCCCGTCAGCTTTGTGAAAACAAACGTAATAACGTTATCTTAGTTCGACCTTAAAACTATACAATACAATAAATAGCATATTATGCAACGCGATTAAAATCGATGCATTGTTTCATTTGATGAACTGAGTGTACTTGCTCCTTTAAGGTATAATTCCACCCCTAATTTTCCACTGCGATGGAAAATGAAAAGTATTTGTTTAACAGTTTGTTTGAAATTATACCTTGGTAAAGTTCTCATCATTTACTTATTCCAAATAATAAACTGAGCCATCTCACATCTTAATATTACGGTTGACAATAAAGCCATACAATGAATTCAGGTCGTAGTTTGTACGGACAGTAACTTCAATGTATTTGTCTCTACTCTCTACTGTCTTCAAATACACTATTATTTATATTCCATCGAGTTCCTTACAACCGACGAGTTGTGGCATAGTGGCACATAAAAGTGAAATGTAGATCATTTCTCCATGAAAGAAAACAAAAAATCACTAGCTGAACAAAGTTGACAAAGCACTTTGCTGCTGATACTGGTTACCAATATATATGAAATGTCATGCTCTCAAATTATGTCTCGCTTCAGTGGTTCCTTCAAGATAGTCCTACAACCCGTGCCTACAACATATAATATATATCTTACTTGATCCCACTTTAATATTTGATTTCCATTCCGATAGCTCAAAGGCTGAAATTGATACTATGAATGCAATAACATGGCGATGAGTAACATACTGACTTATTTCTATACTCTGTCACAAAGAGCAAACTAGACACCCCCAGCTTAATAAATACACTCAAGTATATTTATTTTTCTGTGTGATACAATTCATATATATTGAATCGCTGGAGAGAACGTTAGGGAAACTTCCGCGTAGTATCAAAATAAGTATTCGAGGACGCAAGCATCAGTACTCAGTGCACGGTTTATAAATCTTCATATGATTAGTGATCAGTATAATCAATCAGAAATAAATATTAGGGGCTGATTGGAGTTGATGGAAAATGGAAGAATCGTATTTTCAAATGGCGTCTTATTATTATAAAAACAACCCCAAGCTATTACTCTTGTGGGATTTTATATGAAGTTGATGCAAATATTTTGTAAATAAATGTTATTGTGAAAGAGAATAAAATATTCTTCATAAGTCATGTTGATCAGGATTATTTGCTTTCAAAGAACCAACAAGATACATATATAAATGTAGATGGACTTATATACTATGTACCGTCTAGTTTATTACCATAAAATAATAATATGAATCTTACCGTCGGAGACATAAACTTGTACAGTTGATGGTTCCGTATTTGTAGCTTTACATGTATAATTCCCTGAAAGGAAGAAAAGTCGAAAATTAATATTTTTTGTAATTGAATGAATGTATTTGTGCTTTCACTACTTTCACTTACCCGCATGTTGGGGCCCTGCCGATGGCACGGTAAGTCTTGAGTGAATATGGATTCCTGGCTCGGTATGAACACTAATCCCCGATCCAAGGTTAACCATTTGATTATTATGATACCAGTACAGGTACTGGGAGACTAAGCGTGGACTCTGTGAAAGAAATAAGTAGAATTCTTAGTATTCATAATTCACCTGATCACATTTTGATAGCTTCTCATCTTTTCATTTTATAGAGCTGTATAAAATCCATAAATTAAATACTCTCTCTGCTTCTTTCTTCAATTTTTTTACTCCTACAAATATTTTATTCTCCTCCACTCCTGCATAGATAAGTGAAGCCGTTATGTACCAAAACCAAAGTTAGAACAATCCACTTTTCATTTTCATATTTAAGTGTAAGAGTTAAAAGTGTGGTATATTATTCTTTAAATTAATTGTTTTTAATGAGCGTAATTGTCTTTTTAGTTTTACAGAAAACGATGCTACTTTATCAAACCGTCATATACTGATAAATTTACATCATGTAAAGATGAACTGTGAAAACTAAAAACCGAATAAAACGGAGGGAGGTAGAGCTTGTTTTATTCGTACTGTGATAAGTTTTTTGAGGACTTTTACCCAGTAATAAACTTGGATATTATTGCAGAAGGGAGAAAGTCTCCTATCTATATATGTGTCTGTATGTACTACTACTATATAAAACATACTATATATATATATACTCTCAGACAATTTACTTATGGTGACACGTAAATTTCCATCTTTATTTTACACCCAATTCAACTTTTGACATAGCATTTCGACAAACTTGTGCATTGCTTCTGCTAACCAAACGGACATGATCTCGTTTGCAGTAAATCATAACAGAATAGTTTTACCCTCATTTTTCATACGCAATCCCTCTACTCCTATCATTTGTGCACTACTTTCTCCACAACCAACATCACGACCACCACTATACTACTGATTCTGGTGCTAAAACTAAAATGTAGTAGCATTTTACTCGATTCTAGAGAAATTGCACTGTCTAGACCAAAACAAATCCAAACACAAAAACCTAACTGCATATGTATTATGACATATTATGTTCTCAAAAGATATCCACCATTTCTATTCATTGAAATATGCACATAAAACCAAAACAAGAGTAGATTGTTTGTTGGCTTTATGTGGATATCCATTCAAAGAAAGAGATATTTCTATACATTTCTCAAAATCATGCAATAGAATATGAAATTCTACAAAAAATAAAAAATGTGAACACAGTCTTAAGCCATGACCAAAGTTATATTATACTGCAACTGAATAGACGCTGTTGACTTTTTTGCTTTCTGCTTTCCTTCTATAAGAAAAAATCTCTCGGTTTGCAAATGTTTTTTTTTTGATAAAATTGCAATAAATTGCCATGAAATATTATTTAGAGTTTGTTTGTTTTCCCATTACCATGATATGATAATGGAAAATTTTGAAAAATTTTCGGATTGTCAGCACAGCCAGATTTTATAACAATTATTGTCATCTCCATAAAACTTGTCAGAATAAAGAATAAATTAATGCATTAATGCACAAGTTAAATTTTAAACCAAACACACCCTTTAGATTTCAGAACAAGAATAGTAAATTTGGGTACAATTTGTTTTCGTTTTTTATTGCATCAGTTACTTATGGCTGATAATTTACTTAAGCTCATCCTCACAACGTGTGTTGACGAACTATTCAAGGAGCTCTGAGTCTGAGTCCTGCTATATAGAGTATTAAATTCTAAATCCAAACAGCATTTATGTTAAGTAAAGTATAGGATGTTTATAGCTTTCAGAGTTTCCATCTAAACATTATTACAGTATATGGAACTACTAAAACTTTATACACATGAATGGGTCTTAAATACTCAAAAACTGCGTATGAAGAAAGTCCGCCTGTATCAAATAAATATATTTTGAAACTTTTACTTTCATAAACTTTTAAGGCTATCAGCTTCCGCTGATGTCAATACTGCGGATTTCATGGGGCTTTAAGACATACTACATTGATAGTGAGGGATAAGCACCTTGTGTACCACGTCCATTTATTTTGTAGTTTTACTTCGTTGGGGTTGTGCTTATACACATTGTATATGGAGAAGAAATTACTCTAATTTCACAAAGTGTCACATTTAATTAAAATCAATCAGGGCGGCAACAGGGATCAAATACTAAATTGGTAATTCATCCGTATATCTGTATGTAACATAAAAAGATATATAAACCATAAAACCATATACAGTTTAAAGTGTTTCTCTAGCGTTTTTGACACACTGTGTGGCAATGAAAGTAAAACTTTCAAACTTTAGTCAACCAGACTAGGTTAGGACACGAAGGGAGAGATTTTAATCCGACGGGTGAAAGTATATGTAGGTGAATTGGTCGAGAAATCTCCTGCTGTATGTTTAAATGTTGAGGAAAGATCACATAGCTAAAAACCCCCTAAGGAAATGGCTGTAGTTTAATCTGTATAGACAGGGTAATGGGACATGCAAGGGACCTACACATCATGTACTTGAAGTTTCAAAATCGATTGTTGGTTTTTGCAGGAGTGAGTGAAGTTCAGCAGTGCTGTACATTAGTGTATAAAAGGCATTAAGGAAAAGGACGTAGAAATTAGGTTTTTCTCAGGATGGCGGATAACAACTGACTGGAGGGATTGATTGATGGATTTGTGAGTACTAATGCTGTGGGCGTACATGACGATAATTCATATATCAAACGGAAACTTGTCATCCTTCAAAGCCAAATTGTGCCACGACTGCGGAAAATTCGTCGCTGTATACAATGACATATTCTCTCTCCTCCATAGTTAAATGAAGGGTGGAAGTGGAATATGATAATGCAATGTATGTAGTATACACACAATCATACTCAAGTTTTTTCTCACTATAGAAGTATAGAACATTCATAGGCCTTGATAGTTGAGACAAAATGTACGACAGATCTATCGACAATGAGAATGAGAGATAAAGTTCGACAAAGTTCGACAGTCAATTTAGAATTATAATCGAGTTACAACTTATTTTAACCTTAAATCAATCATTGCGATTTATCATCATCACATTACAAATGAGGAAAAAGTGATGACATGATAATAGTTGCATGCTTTAAACTTGACAGTTTATCAACTTTCCAACATTTTCTTTGACTTATTTTCAGCTTCATTTTGTATGTGAAATAATTAAATGTACACGAGTTTAGTGTTGCATGTATTTGAAAGATCACTCAAGGGTCTACGGTATAGGTATGTTGTTCTTTACTCAAAGAAGTCTTTATCACAATTATACATGACTCCATAAATCACTCAACTAATAAGTACCAAAAAGTACTAGTGCATGGTAGTAGCTTGTGTAATTTGATAAAAAACCCATCACCTAAAATTCTCTGCCACCCCATGTATAAGCCCATCTTATCAAAACTTCCAGAGCAAGTAGGGGAAATTTTGCTGTTTTACGGAAAAACTTTCACACATAGTCGTAGGAAACAAATAAAATGGAATGAAAGTACGTCGAAAAGTCTTCTTGTTTGGTGGCTTCCTCTTCACTTCCACCACCGTTGTTAGCACTTATCGCGCATCCTGAGGCGCGGAAGAAGAGGGACAAATAATAAGTAGCATTGTCAAGTTGTCAAAATTGGACTCGTTGTTGAATTATGAAATGGATTGGGGTAATAATACAAAGCTTTTTCTCGATCCAGCAGAAATAACAAAACCTGCACCGTTTTATATGGCCATCTCCCTATCATCCCTTTCTTTACATGTTTTACTCTATATCTGTTGGGAATTCAAAGTCAGGATCATGAGTTCATTCAACATTCACGAGGTCATCTTAACAAAACATGTCGTAAATTGATTTAAAGAGTTTTAGCACTCGTTCTTCGCCCTAGCAGGTAGTGCGCCTTATAAACTCGATTGTACAATCATTGCATTATTGATAATAAAAATATTTTTTTAAAGAATCGGGTGTCCCGGTGTCCGTATATTCTCAAACATTGAAAGTGCCGAATAACATTAACCTTACGATTTTAGCTGACTGTAATAAATAAGTTTTATGCGTACTTACAAGGATTTATTTGAAAAAAATTCGCTAAAAGGAAAGTTTCAAAGTAAAATGACTAAATTCACTAAAATGATTAAATTTTCCATTCGATTTATATGAAATGTGGGCTGTAATGGGTTTTATTTCCCACTTGGCACCCTCGTTGTGAATTTCCACAGTAAAAATGCCTGGACTGGACGAGACAATGTGACTTTTATTCCATTCGAAAAAGAGACCTAATTTTGATTTTGGCAAACTTACTCTCCAATTCAAACTGACCATGACATGCAACGGCTAAGTGTAGCAATAATCCTAAACCACGTCTTTATTAGTTTGTATTCGTTCTTTTCCCGAAGCTAAATTAAGACGCTATTCTAAAATCCCTTTGGTAAAAGAATAGCTTTGGACATGACACACTTGTGGGATGTTATGTCTGAAATAAGGGTGAGAAGTGTCTTGTAGAAAATCATCAGAAGATAGAATCATCTTCGAATAAAGTCAGAATTTGCGGGGCTGATTTCCAAGTAAAAAGTTGTAGGTTCAATAAAAGTTGTACTCTTCCTATTATTAAGACTTGTTCATGGTTGCTTGTGTCGTTGTGCCCAGCAGTGCTTACAAAACTGCTGAGTTAGTTACAACATATCTTATGAGTTCCTAACTCAATTCAGAAAATCGGATAGCTCTATCCCCCCTTCTCTTATACTTTATCATAAAAATGGTACCTAGTGAAATCGTTTTTTTACTCTACGGAAAAGTACCAAAAAAGGAAGGCCAACATTCTAATTCTAAATGCAACTGAAAAATAGTACGCAGTACATTTTCAGATCAAAAATAAAAGTTTGTTCAAGGGCGACTCTCCGAAAAGTGTCAATGGATTGAATATTCCAAGGGGCTTTGGGGAGGAGTCTCGCTGGACACTCAAAGTCATGCAATCTATTGCTTGATTGAACTTTCCATGAGAGTTTATGAACTACCCTTCGAACTTTTAACTAACCTTCTCAATAAAAACACATTTTATCTATGCACGGGTGTGAGGGATGTACTAAAATACTGCGATGTGCTTTGGTTCAATCCAGAGTAAATCCCAAGAGGAAATTGTACAAAATGCTTCAAGGAGATTGTTGTGAAGTTGTGTGGTGGTTTCAACACATATTTGACATTCAATTCCCAACGTTGCATGTGGGTTGAGTTGCATTAATTTAATGTTGAAATTAACAATTTTGCAAAGTTTGTAAACAAACAACTTTTTTGTGTCCAACGATTGTATTCCATGGCTGAAGGATACAGTGAATAAATTCTATTGGAATGTACTATACGCAATAATATTATAATATAGCAAAATACATGTCAGAGAATAAAATAATGACATTTTGGTTCAGGCTAAAAGACGACGGACACCATTGCATGTCCAAACAACAAAATAAATAAGAATTTTCCAAACTACTTAAGAGAATGGTTCAGAGAAAGTGTTTATCTTGCGTATTTTTTTGGCAAGTTTTATCAACTTTATCTTCAGAAGGTCAGTACTTAGCAAGTACAAAAGAGCAAAGAATATGAATAGAGCTGTGAGAGGAAGAGAGATCTAGACGATCGTATTTCTGATAAGGAAAGTTGGACGTTCATTTTCTTCTTTCTTATTAGCGTTATAAAACTTGCGAGAAAAGTAAGATCTTCTTCTCTGACGAACAAATCTAGGCGTCTAAAACATCACAGACGGAAAAACTATATATATATGTACGTATTATAATATGTAGTTACTCCTACTCCCACAATCTACTACGTATTGTTACTCTGATAAGGAATTAGGGTTGCAATATGTTGATAACCTGGACTTTGTTTCATTAATTTGTATAAATAACAAAATAATTGAGATTCTGATATTTCATAAATCGTTTTAAACATAACTTTTCTCACAATCCTGTATT
>JAQFZB010000600.1:0-12391 GCA_034695165.1 Desoria trispinata | reverse complement strand
GATTTATGATTCATTATCTTATCATCAACACATTTTATTTTTTCAGCAAGAAACTTCTCTAAAATGTCTTCAAATAAAGTCGATCCTACTGGAATATTTTGCAAAGAACATCCTTATGCCAATCTAATAGAAGATTATCGAGCAGGAGATCAAATTTGTTCCGAATGTGGGCTTGTTGTAGGTGATCGGTACGGTTTAAAAATCAATTTACTTATAATTTTTGTTTTCTGAAATGATTATTTCGAAACAAACGAAAAATTTCAATTTTAGAGTTATTGATGTTGGATCAGAATGGCGAACATTTAGTAATGAGAAAGCAAACGCAGACCCTTCTCGTGTTGGTGGACCCGAAAATCCATTACTGAATGGTTCAGATTTGTCTACAATTATTGGTGGCGGACGAGGGGAAGCTGCTTTTGATGAGTTCGGTGCTCCGAAGTACGCAAATAGACGAACTATTAGTAGTTCAGATCGAACTTTGATGAATGCTTTTCGTGAAATTGGTCAAATGGCAGAAAGAATCAATTTACCACGGACAATAACTGATCGAGCAAACAATCTATTTCGGGTACACTTTTAATTATCTATCTGTTGACTTATATGTTGTTCTCACCTCTGGCTTGAAGCTTGAATTTGTGACAATTTATTGACCCCTTTGACCCTTAGGGCCATATCTTATATATCCCAAAGAAAAGAGTTTTATTACTTATTACAATGAACTGCATACTGCATGTTAAGAATATTAACATTACTGTTATTTACGAGACATTAATTTATTTTTTTTCAGATGGTGCATGACGGGAAGAATTTAAAAGGACGTTCAAATGATGCAATAGCGTCGGCTTGCTTGTACATTGCTTGTCGTCAAGAAGGAGTTCCACGTACTTTCAAGGAAATCTGCGCCGTTTCTAAAATATCCAAAAAGGAAATTGGACGGTGTTTTAAACTGATTTTGAAAGCATTGGACACTTCAGTAGAATTGATAACAACCGGTGATTTTATGTCTCGATTTTGTGCAAATCTTGGTCTACCTAATGCCGTTCAAAAAGCCGCTACGTCAATTGCAAGAGCTGCGGTGGATATGGACATGGTACCAGGTCGCTCACCTATATCTGTTGCTGCAGCAGCTATTTACATGGCATCTCAAGTATACATTCATAAGCAAATATATAGCATTGCGATTTTAAATAATAGATTTTAAAAGACACATTTAAATGTTTTAGGCATCTGAAGTAAAACGGTCTCAGAAGGAAATTGGGGATGTTGCCGGAGTGGCTGATGTGACAATCCGTCAGTCGTACAAATTAATGTACCCTAGGGCTGAAGAACTATTTCCAAAGGATTTTAAATTCTTTACTCCCATTGATCAACTTCCATTAGCTTGAGTACTATTGATTCAATTGAGCCTCAAATCGAAATCACATTGTGCATTATTGATGCTGTGCTTTGCTCCATGTAACGTAGTTTTATTTTATTTTCTTGACGTGACTTATTATTATAATGATGAATCCTATAAATATAATCATTGCCTTATCTTAAGCCACACTTTCCTTACCTACTACCTATCTTATGCTCCACAGTATCATCAGTTGGAGTACTACAAGTATTATATTATTTTAGGTATCTAATAATGGTGTATAATGTTCTCGTTCTCATTAAATGTTTTTACTCTTACTGTGAAATATTTTTGGGTCTACAACAGGAGTCTCAATAAATCCAATAAGTTTTAAAGCTTTTACATAATACATTTTGTGTTTATTTATTTATTCAATCCAAATGAATTTGTTCACTTTATCATACTTATAATGAATGATTAATAATAATCATAGTACATACAATTAATTAGCATTCGATATTTAAAATTCAATAATAATAATAGTTCAGCAATTTCATGTAAATTAAAATGTTTTAAAATTGATTAAAAATTTAGTAGCTCGAAAATATCAGATTTCATTTTTAAAGGTATATCTCACAGTCAAGTCATAAACAAGTACGAGACCAGAGAAGAGGTTCTTGTGAGAGAAAATATAACCTAATTAATTACTAAATCCAGTCTTGGTTTCATAATACTATAAATATTAGAAGTATTTGCACCTCAGTCGATAAATTATCACATCATCATGAATAAACTAGGCACTATCTTCATCATCCATCTCATCTTTGTCCTCTGGTTCAACAGTGCATGTAAATCCATCCATTACTAATCCCCCTCCAGATACTAGATCCATAAATAGTAAAGCATAATCTAAATCTTCAAATATCATTCGAGCTGTAGTCTCTCCAACAAATGATATGCTAATTACTCCTGGATAATCATTAATGTGACTAAGAATCTGAGACTTTGATAATGTTTTTGGAAGATTTTTCAGAAGCACCACGTTATTTACGACTCCTTTGTAAATTGATAAACCCATTACAGTCCCTGCATAAATGAATTATAAATCTCGTATATAGTCATTTTTACTTTTAGATGATATAAGGGTAACTATTTATAATTAATTACTCACCAGGAATACGCCTGGAAAGATGGGCGAAACATGCCTTTTGTGCGGAATCATAACTGCAGTATGTAACTAACGCCCATCCGTTGCACGATGGTTTCGTGAGGTATATGGTTTTCTTTTTTGGTTCCATTTTCACTGAAAGTTCAATGCTAAATAGTTTTCCAAATTCAGAGAAAATGTCAGCTATATCAACCATTGAACACCAATCAGGAATTCCAGAAACATGAATCGTACAATTCTTGGATGGCAAGTAATGATAAAGATGTATGGGAGGACCTAATACCACTAGAGATGATTCCCCCCGATTTAAAGTACGTTCAGGATATCCCCACAGCTCTGATGAATAGTTTGGAAAGTTTGGAACCTTTCTCAATAGTTCCATATGCGCCAACATTTTCTATTTTTGTCTAAAAATAGTTAATAGTTAATAATTAATTACTGATTATCATGTCTTCTTCATCTTATCATGTGCAGGCTCGAATCTTAATAATAAGTCCGCAATATGAAAAAAAAAAGATATTGATACTGACTGATAAATAACTTACCCAATAATACCACGGAGAGAAATAGTTCAGGAACAAATAATTTAATATTCCAGACTATGTCTATAAATTTTTAATTATTTTAAATTCGTCAAAAAGATAAAATTATATTCCTCGTTAGTTTCTTAGTTTATGTGAGAGTAATAAATGAGATAATTAATTGTTATGTTATGTTATATTTCTGGAAATATCGGAGGAGAAACGTTGTCCCTTAGGCTTGGACTGGGCAGAGTCAAATTATGAACTGGAAAGATTTTTGGCGTTTTCTTTTCTTATCAACAAGGTATTGTTAGGGATCTCTCTGATTTACTGAGTCTAGACAATCTTCTAATCTACATGACTTGACTTTATACATTCCTTTACTACTATTCATAAGTTTACAGAAGTTTTCAGTTTAACTTATTTGCTTTGAATTTGATAGTTTGGGTTCAAATCATACGAAATATTAAAATAATCTGTCATAGTCCCGGATGTAAAATAAGCATCTCATTTCCATAATACGAAATTATTGAAATGCCAAGCTTAAAAGTTATTGACATTAAATTATATAGAAGAAAATAAATATATAATAAAAAATATGTTTATATTCATAGAAGAAAATGAAGAAATAAGCTTCTGTAAGTCATTTTCATCTTCTGTATGCACTACGTGAAAAAACCAAAATAAATTTAAATAAATGATGAATGTAGAAAATTTGCATTTCTTTTGTCTTCCTTTAGAAATTTATTTAACATAGTTTAATTTAACATAAAGCTTATAATTTTAGATGCTGAAAGATAGTGCAGAAACAATAGTGCAAAATCCAACCTATCATGTTATATAGTTATAGGATAGGCTTTGATTTATTTTAATTATTTCATCCATAATGCTAGAATATCGTTAGCTATTAATTATTTGGTGCTTTTCTCTGTACTTTTCTTAGATTAATAAAAGATGAAGGTATTTATTTAATGCCCTCAGCAGCAGCATGTTTCAAAATGAATGTGAAAAGGGTTAAAATGATGAGGAACATTTAAAAAGTAAAAGTGTGAAAGCGAGTGAAAGTTTGCATGTATTCTGCGATGAGTCAAAGGAGTGTTTCGTTGCCCCGTTCTTTTTTTCCAAAATCACACGTCTACTTACTTCTTCCGCTGACCTCACAACTCACCAACATTCAATATTCTTTCACTCACAACATTTTAATTAATTATTATCACAACCACCACATAACATTTACTAATTCAGCTGCTCTACCATCATGTCGTCAGCAGTTGACAGTTAAAAGTAAGTACTGTTCTAGATAATTTTACATTTTACTAAGGGATCCCTCATATTAGGTGGGGATTAATTATTTATTAATTTTCTTTTGGCATATGCTCAATTGCTCTTTTCTTTTATAAAGGAGAGTTAATTCAACACAACAAACAGAAAAATCCAGCAGTCAACGAACCTAGGAAAATGGTAATGACTTTAATTTAATTTTTATTGCACATTGCGTTCATTTGGGTCATATAATTAATAAATTACTGTTCTTTCAATTTAGAATCAGCTGCTTCTTGTTCTTAATAGTCTCAATGAACGATAAACAACAGTGGAATTCACAGTGGATCATTCGTTTAATTAAACTGTTATTTATAATCTTTTCGTCATAAGTCAACCCCCGTTTCTCTGAATCTGGCCGCCTGACGGTCAAACTAATAAAGTAATCTTCCCTTTTACCATATTTGCGTGCTATAAAATTATATAGATTATCTAATCTGTTATTTTTTATAGCACTAACAGTATTGAGAAAACTTTATTCACAAAAATTGGAAATTGGATACACTAAAATTGGCATCTCTAATTTTGAAAATGTCGTCAACACCTCAGGAAGATCTCGTCGATAGCATTTCATTGTACAGCCAAAAACCCTTGTTCATGCATGGATATGTTTGGCCCTTTATTGGACTTTACGGATTTTGGGCTGCTGTTTGGGCAAGCTACCTTGATCCAGAAACAGCATTTGAAGCAGGGATGGTTGGATTGGCTATAATTATGATTATTCAAACCCTGATTTACTTGTGTTGTCACTGGTCCGTTCATGTTTGTGCGTATCTCACTTGTTACCCGGTAGGTTGGATGTTGGATATTGTTCGTCAACTGATAAAAACATAATTATACTCTTGTATTTTTGAAATTTAGGAATCAGACCCCTTAAAATCTCGAATTGCAAAAGTAATTCCAACTCCTACGAATGGATCGGCGGAGTTTGTTAGAGTGTTTCATGTGAAAGTAAGACTATTTGCCAAATGCAGTCTTCATTTGCGTTATATTTTAATAATCCATGTGAAATAAATTGTTTTCTGGTTACAGGAAGATGGCCAGTATATAGTGTGGCTAATATTTCAAGAAACTAAGTATGAGTGGAATTTCGAATCATCCTGCTTTGAAGCACTTGAGTATCCAACAAACCATTTGCTCGGAACTTATCTTAATCATAAAGGTTATTCTGATGACATTGAAGTCTCAAATGCTCTCATGAAATATGGAGGAAATAAGTATGTAATTTTAATTTTGCCTTGCACCATTCATTTATGTATTATATTCAACGAAAATTTTGCAGAACTACTATGCGAATTCCTTCATTTCAAGAGTTTTTCATTGAGAGGGCCACAGCACCGTTTTTTGTTTTTCAAGTATGACAAATAATTTACAACTGTCCTATCTAAATTAAATCATTTTGCATTGCTAAATACAAATTTTATTATATCAGGTGTTTTGTGTCTTACTCTGGTGTTTGGACGAATATTGGATGTATTCAGTGTTCACTTTGTTCATGCTGATTGTTTTTGAATGCACCGTTGTTCAACAACAACTGCGAAACATGTCCGAGATTAGAAATATGGGAAACAAACCATATAAAATGCAAGTGTATCGATCAAGGAAATGGAGACCAATTATGTCGGATGAATTACTTCCGGGAGACATTGTTTCTGCTGGACGATCGCAAAACGACGAACTGATTCCGTGCGACATGCTACTACTCAGAGGTTTTTTTTTAAACATAATTTTTTAATTGTATTTGGGAAATGAATACTTAAGCATATGTTTGAAATACTCTTTTAAGGACCTTGTATCGTGGATGAAAGTATGTTGACAGGCGAGTCTGTTCCTCAAATGAAAGAGCCAATAGAGTCAGAGTTTCCAGAAGGAAAAACTTCTTCGGAAGATCGATTTTTAGAATTAGAATCGGATGGAAAACTTCGAGTTCTTTTTGGAGGAACTAGAATTGTTCAACACTCACCACCTGCAAAATCATCGACATCTTTAAGATCGCCTGACAATGGTTGCATTTGTTACGTATTAAGATCTGGATTCTCGACGTCTCAAGGGAAACTTTTGAGGACAATTATGTATGGCGTAAAGCGTGTAACAGCAAACAACTTGGAAACGTTTGCGTTCATAATGTTCCTCTTAATATTTGCGATCGCTGCAGCCGCATATGTTTGGATTAAAGGTACTATTGAGTTATTTCTTTAGTATAAACCATACAAAAAGCATCAAAATATCATATGTAAAGCAAAAAGCATATTATCATGCATGGGTTTATAAAATTTTATTTATTCTGGTTATCAGGAACTGAAGACCCGGACAGAAATCGTTACAAGTTGTTCTTAGAATGTACTCTTATCCTGACTTCAGTTGTACCTCCTGAACTGCCAATTGAATTGAGTTTAGCTGTAAACTCTTCAGTATTATCACTTACACGACTGGGGGTATTCTGTACAGAACCTTTTCGTATACCTTTCGCCGGAAAAGCAGAAATCTGTTGCTTCGATAAGACGGGGACTTTAACATCAGATAATTTGGTTATTGAAGGAGTTGCATTGAAAGACGGAAACAGCAAACCAGAACCATTAAGTAGTTTGCCCATTGAAACAATCCAAACTTTAGCTACATGTCACGCATTGGTAACACTAGAAGATGGGACTGTTGTTGGAGATCCATTGGAGAAAGTTACATTGAAATGGCTTGAGTGGGATATCAATAAAGATGTGGTTGTTCCGAAAAAAACTACAGCGATGAAAGGCGTCAAGATTTTCCACCGGTTCCACTTCAGTTCAGCTTTAAAACGAATGTCTGTAGTTGCTGGATATACTGAGGGAATAGAAACAGAATACTTTGCTGCTGTTAAAGGAGCCCCAGAAGTTATGAAATCAATGGTTAGTCAATACACAGACAAAATTTTTATGGCCTTGTTCAATTATCATTTTTCAGGTAAAAGTAAAAGGCATTAAATTAAATGAAAGTGTGTTTTGTAGTTTGCAGAACTACCAAAAGAGTATGATAATATGTATTTATCCTTCACTCGACGAGGAGCTCGGGTTTTGGCGTTAGGGATTAAACGGCTTGGGCGACTTAGCTCTCAGGATATTCGTCAACTGGGAAGAGATGAAATTGAATCGGAACTGAAATTCCAAGGATTTCTTATAGTATCCTGTCCCTTGAAACCTGATTCAAAAGCTGTTATTCATGAAATTATGAATTCATCTCATAGAGTTGTGATGATTACTGGTGATAACCCATTAACTGCGTGTCATGTTGCAAAGCAATTAAAAATGGTTCGAAAAAAGGCTGTGCTAATTTTCAATCCTGAAACATTGGTATGGGAGTCGGTGGATGGTACTATTCGACAACCATTTGATACTGTAGACGATAAAGTTTTAGTGGAACAATATGATCTCTGTGTTACTGGTACGACAATTTCTATTTAAGGATATTTCTTTTTATTCGCGAATGGGAAGGAATTTATTTTTTTCTATCGTCAGGTGATGGACTTAGTCGACTCATCACATATCCAGAAAAGGACTTTTTGGATCGATTGACAAAGATGTTGCCCAATGTTGTCGTGTATGCACGGATGGCCCCTAAACAGAAAGAGTGGGTTATAAATGCAATAAAATCTCACGGTTACTGCACATTAATGTGTGGTGATGGTACAAACGATGTTGGAGCTTTAAAACATGCACACGTTGGAGTTGCTATATTATCCCATTGTCCTGAATGGGTAGAAAGGCGTCAAAAGCTATTGCAAGAAATTGCTGAAAAGAAACAAAGCCAAAGTAATGGTGCAGAGGTCAATAGTACGTCGACAGCACCACGTTTGCCCCCAATTACAGCTCCAACCAGAGCTGCCCCTGGCGGACGGGCAGTTGCAAATCGGAGAGTGCCTCCAACACCTGGTGCTTTACAAGCCCGTGGTGGTCGACCTGAAACTCCTTTTGAAAAGCAATTAGCAAAAATGATGAAGGAATTAGAAGAAGAAGAAAAGGGACAAATTGTAAAACTCGGAGACGCTTCAATTGCTGCACCATTTTCTTCAAAAATGTCATCTATTGAATGCAGTAAGTTTATTTTTTCACTTCATTGTATAAAATAATGTCAATGATGTAATGAATATCAATTATGTTTTTCTCTAGTTTGCCATGTTATCAAACAAGGCAGATGCACCCTTGTGACGACGCTGCAAATGTTCAAAATATTGGCCTTGAATGCCCTTGTGCTAGCCTATAGTCAATCAGTTTTATATTTAGATGGAATTAAATTAAGCGACTCTCAAGCTACATTTCATGGTCTACTTTTGGCAGCTTGTTTTTTCTTCATTTCTCACTCTAAGGTATTATTGCAGTAACAGAACTTATCCTATTAAAAATGGCAATATGTTTGGTAATTTTTATTACGTTGTACATTTTATTTTTATATGACGATACAGCCATTGAAGAACTTATCCAAGCGACGGCCATTACCAAATATTTTCAACCCGTACACACTGCTTACAGTTTTATTGCAGTTTTTCATACATTTTGCGGTGATCGTATATCTAGTAAGAGCATCTCTAGAATATGCCCCTGAAGATAGGTAAGCTTAACAATTATATATTTTTATAACATATTATGTCCAACCCATAAATTTTCTGCTTTAAATAGGCCGGAGAAAATAGATTTAGAAAAGAAATTTGAACCAAATATGCTAAATTCAACCGTTTACGTTATTTCACTCGCATTGCAAGTTACAACCTTCTTTGTCAATTATCGGGTAAATAATTAAATTAAATGTACCTGGGCAATATAAAAAAAATAATACAAAAAAATATGAAAATATGGTTTAGGGTCATCCATTTATGGAAAGCATTTCAGAAAACAAGCCATTTTTCTACAGCGTTTTAATGGCGGGTGGTGCTGTCATCGCGCTTGTAACCAGGATGATGCCAGAATTGTGTGACCAATTTGAAGTAGTTCCCTTCCCCTATGAAGTAATTATGATTCTATCAATTTCTATTAATATTAAAATGATATAGCAAACAATTCGATTCGTGCGCAATACATTTATAGTTTAGATTTTGATAATGATGGATATCCATATTAATTTTTACTTGCTCCCTATTATTTATAGTTTCAAAAAACGATGCTGTTTGCCTTGATTGGAGACGTCTCGGGAGCCTTCCTGGTTGACAGAATATGCATGTGGTTATTTGGAGAAGGAAAGTTGCGGTTATAAAATCTAATTTGAAATATCCAAACAAACCTAAAAATAATTATACAAAGGTACTTAAATGCTAAAATCGACTGAATGTAGGTCTGTGGATTATGGATTTAATTATTTGTTAAGCAATTTATAATTGTTGTAACCTTTAGTTGAAATAAGATACAATACAAAAGTGGAATGTTATTATAATTGTGATTAATCGACAGAATATTATGAATTTGGCTGTGTTCGGTTATAGATATAGTATTTTACACAGAGATTCTCATACCCAAAGTTTCAATATTTTTATTGGAAGTTGAATATTAATTATAATGTTGTTGTAATTTGTTACTTTTCGACTATGTGCAGTTATTAACATTGATTTCCTTCATATTAAATCAAATCCATAATGTGCTATTATTGAAATTGGTTAAGAAAAGAATATTTATTTACCGGAAACTCGGAAAGCCATTTTAGTTAATTAAAAATAATACATGCTTCACTTGGACTGCATTGGGGAGTGTAGGTTAGGTATTCTTGTACGAGAAAGTCAAACGATTAAATTGAAAACAAGCAAAAGAGTTTATATTTTATTGCGATTGATTAAATACGATACAATAAAAATTATTTTTCGTCCCAAATCAAACATCGAATACACTTTTGCACAGGCTCAAGGTTCATAAATTCTAACATTCATCTTTTTCTTTGAACTTCGTTTTTGTATCAAGATGTTGCATACACAGGTCAGATTCACTTTGTTTGCTACACTAAAGAGCAGTTTTTTGTGCTCATTCATTCTAAAATGTCTCGTTCGTTTAAAATTAGGAAATGTTGCAATAGTGCTAATTAAATTATGATATTGATTAACAATAATTCTTATTTTAAAGCACAATGTCATATATACTTTGTTGATAGAATTATAGAATTAATAAAGCTTTACAGCTTTAAAAGAATTGGCTAAACCATCCACGTTGTCAAAGGCTCCACAAAACATATTCGAAGTACTTAATTTTGATCCTTGAACCATGGTAGATTTTTGTGATGTACCCAAAACATTTACCCACTCAATAGAATGTTTAACCAAGTTTGATAATTTTTTGGAATTAATGTTAGGTTTCAAATCCTGACATAAACAGAATAACAAAGTATTAACTTCATCAGTCACTTCACAGTGTAGAACAAATGGAAATATTTGTCGGACTCGAGCAATATAGTTATTTTTGAGCTCCTCGTTTCTACATACAAGGTTAATGACAAGAACAGAGTCTTTGGAGTCCATTATCTTTTTAAAATTTTCTAAGCTATGAGGTTCTAAAAAGTCGGGTGGGGGACAGCTTAACCCTTCCTTTGTGGATTTATTATCCACGTCGATAAGAATTATCTTGTACTGGGACTCTATATAAAAGACAAATTAATTTCAATTGAAGTTGATTTCTTACTATTAGCTTAAAATACAGTGATTTTAAGTTCCCACATACCGGTGCTCTGGATAAACTTTAAACCATCATCAACAACAACGTTTAGATTGTCATTCTTGTCCACTAACCCAAAATGGTTATGAGCTATGTTCACAATCTCTGGGTCAATTTCCACTACTGTCAGTTTTAGCTGAAAAAATAAAGATCCGTTTTAATTTGATATTTAAAAATGCGACATCTAACTTTCAAAGTCCCCTAAAAATACATACATGTGGCATCAAGTTTATAAGGAATGAGCTAAGTAGTCCCCCTCCTAATCCTATAAGCAATGCACTTATTGGACAGGATGTATTGACTTCTAGTGGAGTAGTACAAAAATATTTTAGAAAACCAAAGCTCAATGTCATTAATCCATGGTGTTGGCAAGATAACTTTGATGTCACAGGAATTTTGATCTCCTTTCCCCGTTTCTTCACTATAAAGTAAAAAAAAGTGTTCATTCAGCAGGTTACCAAGAGATTACATTCAAATGTTACACTTACCAACATTTATTTCCACTTCGGATTGAATTAAATTTGGATTATCCAAAAAAATCAGTCTTCGCAAAATTTGTCCATCGCAAGAGACGTCTTCAATTACAAAATCACCTGAAAACTTTGAATGTCCTTCATAAATTATTGTCCGATGTCCGAGATCTTCGCCAAGTGTCATTATTGGAGCCTAAAAAACAAAACATAAAAAAATGCAACAAGTTCATTTCATAAATTCTAAACAGTTATCAGGATGAATTTTTTCAAAGATTTTGCTCAAGGAGACTCTGGGAATAGGTACACTGAATTAATCAAAGAAAACGGAAAGATAGAAGATAGGCTCAAGCTCCTTCAAACTGGAGCATTATCCCGAGACTATAATAACATTACGCGTTTTAACAATTCTCCCATTTCTACTTGCAGTTTGATACCCGATAAAGAAAGAAACATAAGTATCAATTCTCATTCAGATCTTTCAAAATCAATTACAGATCTTCGTAAAGAATCTAAATGTCTGCTAGCCCAATCCCATGCATCCATAAACGGTGATACTACATGTGGGGGTGCAACTATTTTTGACTTGTGTTCAAAAGATAGACAACGTGTTGGAAAATTGATTGGGCAACTTGCAGTATCATTAGAAAAAATACAGAATTTAGAAATCATTGTAGCAGAACAGACAGATCAAGACGATACTTACAAGACTAAATGTAACGGGTTAATGAAAAAAGTTGATGTTTTGAGTGAAAAATGCACTCGACTAATTGATGAAAACAACAATCTGAATGAAAAGCATGTGAATTCACTATCAAAGTTGCACGATAAAGTATCAAAACTATCAGCTCAGTTCAACTTGTCGACTGACGAAATAAATCTATTGAGGTACGGAATTTCATTAATTAATATTAGCTATT
>JAQFZB010000599.1:0-12401 GCA_034695165.1 Desoria trispinata | reverse complement strand
AGGATTAAAAGGGTTCACATTTTAAAATAAACCTTTTTCCTTAAAATGAGGCGTTTTACATTTACCCATTTGATTTCTACTATTATTCTCAAATGGTTTTTGTTTTGTGCATCCATGGGTTTATTATCCCTCATTAAAATATTTATTTTACAATTTACATAGATATATTGTGTATAAGGCATATATTAAAAGCAAGCTGTATAATAAATTCTGACAGTAGTAGGGTTTTTAATCAAAGGAATTACATTATCACTCATTCAGATATATATTAAGAAAATGCTTTTTACTGAAAATACAAATGTACACATTTAGAGAAATACAAGACCAAATCTTCATACACTTTCTTCATAATTTAAGAATAGTATTTAATTTACATGTACATTGGATTATGAAATAAATTTCGGGAATAAATCTCAATTTTATTATGCAATAAGATATGTGTAAAAGTGAATGAACAAAGATAATGTTGTATTGGAGTTATCTTTGGAGAGTTAGTTTAGTTGTCTGATGATAAGTTAATGTTTTAGAGTAGATGGCATGGGCTTTGACTAAAAACCCTTTCCATGTAGAGAGAATGTAAAAAGGTTAACATGATGGGATATATACTAAATACATCCATACAATACTTCTATGGCATAAATACACAGTAGAGAGATGGTTTCTACTACTTTCTTTCTTTTTGTAAATCTTAAACGTTAAATCCATTGTCCATCCCACATTCCAGGGCAAAAAATGTAGTTCTATGCCTCCTAACTGTTAGCAACCTCAGTCGCCTCCACTACGTTGATTTCTACACATGAAGATTTATCATCATCCTTTTCATCGTCATTCTAATCGTAAATTCTCACATTTCATTCGGAATAAAGAACCACAGAGGCTTCTCATGTTCCCCACAAGAATCCTGAACACAGAAGAGCTCCATAGCCCCCACGAATAGAAATATAGTACGTTTAGTTGTAAAACACATATTTCTCTTAAAGTTACCGCAACAAGGAGAATATCATGTGATGTACTAAGTGTGTGGCATCCAGATTCTGTTTTTAATATTGTGCTATGAATGAACCCCATAAGTAAAGGGGGCCCCCTGTAATAACGAGGTAACTGGGGAGGTTTCTCATCTCTTCTGCATCATGTCCGACAATTTCTGGCCTCAATCGCCTCAACACCTGACTACACACAACAGGACTCAGGGATTTTACTAGATATTTTTTTATTTATCATACTAAAAAGAGACAAGAAGTAAAGTAATAGTCAATTCAATTCTCACACACCATATAATAATATATAATATACAAGTTTTCGAAAAACCTAAGTGAAGCTCGACCTCTGTGTCTCTTAAACAATATACTTCCGCGCTATCTAAAAGACTACTACTTATATATAATTTGTTAGGCAACTTTTTTTAACATCCACGACGACAACCTCATCAAGGAAAGGTCAGCGGTGGTGGTCAACAAGGATTCTCATCATTATCACATTTCAGGAGAAATTATCGGTACGAGAAAATATTTTATTTATTTAGATTTCTCTTAATTATTTTTGGAGGAAGAAAATAGACTGATATTTTGTAGAATAAAAATTAAAATGAAGTTGAGAACACTGGGATATATATAAAAATGAAAGGACATTAAAATTACACTAAAAATCATAATATGTGCCACAAGCCACAATGTACATGGTTTTAATTGGGACTTAAAATGGTTTCATTAACTGAAAGTTGTAACGAAGAGAAAAAGAGGAAATGATGGGGGTTTTTTGGAAACACATTCCAAAATCTTTTGTTAATCTTTTATTGCAATTCTCGGTTTCTTTGAATTCCAAGATTGATTTTAAAATTTAAATATTCAATTCTGTATAAACAAATTAAGTCATTTTATAAATTTCATCAGCAGCAACATTTTTTACCGATTGTCTATTGTTCATTCAAAGTATTTCGAATGTAAATTATTAGTTGCGTTATTTACTTGATCTGTTTAATTTAAAGTTAAAAGTAAGTGATGCGACAAAAGTATTTAATTCAATTGAAGTATAAAATAGTCGAAACATATGATATTTTCTGTTTTATTTTCACAAGACTATATTAACTAATTATAATATTTTGTTGATAGACATGGGTGCAAATTGTATTTATCTTTTCATTGTATAAATAGCATTATCCATGAATGAAAAACACTATCAAATCGGAAAATGTTTCTAGTCCTGTTTCATAATACATATTAATTCGCTAAACTTCATTTTCGTTGAATGATTCATGATTCATACATTAAAGAAAATTTTGACAATCAGGTTCAGAGCGGTGGGGGTACAACGATGGATTATTTGCACCGTTCATTGTTTATTTTGATTATCCAAAGTCTAAATGGAATATAATCATCATAGTCATGTAGATGTTCTCAACATTTGCATTAAATATGACATTTCATCTATATTTCAAGGAGTTTTATATTTATTTTTTTGATTTTTCAAGTTATTTGCAAGTTAGATTCATCATCAGCAATATAAAGTAGAAACTTTTCAATCAAAATATATGTATTGATTATTGATAACATAAGTCTATTTTACAAATTGATGATTTATTCTAATTTTGTAAAACTAGAGGTTCATTTATTTGCAGCAACGGAAAAATCATCATCTCTAAAAATTGGTGATGAAATTATTCCAAGAAGTAGAGAATTTTTATCGTGAGGATGCTGTGTGCTTATTCATTATTGATTTTATGATAATTTTGAATCTTGCAAAATCCTTGGAAGGAATGATAGGATCGTGAATGGCAGACAGGTTAATTTCGACATTGAATTAAATAAGAAAAAGACAATTTTGGCAATTGAAAGCCAGGGGGGGGGGTGGAGAATAATGGAATGTGGGGATGAATGAAATAAATCATCTTCGTATGCATATGCAATGCCATATGTTAATTACTCTATGTCTATGTGTGTCTGTCTGTCTGTCTGTCTGTGTGGACTTCAAGAGCAATAATCTTGAGGAATGCGATTCTTGGATTGTTCACAGGAAGCAGCGCAACAATCTCCAGCAGTATCGCAATGCTAACAGAGTAAAATACCAAAGTACCATTAACATTCAAAAAACGTTTTCTAATTATATTGTATACGGCCATTCATTCCCGTCGTCGTCTGCAGTTAAGATGATTTCCATTCAGTAGGTAGGTTCGAGTAGAGTGGGTAGGTCGCCATCAAGAAATAGACCGTCGTTATATATATAATTACTAGTATAAGTATTACTATAGTAAAAAGAAGATATATGTATATTTAAAACGTGTCAGATCAGAAGAAGGGATTTTTGAAGGTGACACAAAACTTCCAGAGAAACCTTTCAAGTGCGTTGGTGTAGTATCGCAGGTAACATCATCACATTATCATCAGTTGTCATTACTTATAACCTTACGCAAATGGTGAAAGTATTTTTCTCAAAGTTTCATTCAATATTAATTTTCTTTTATTTAAAACTTTATTATTCAATGTCATGAAACGTGTGTGGGCAGGGTGGTGGTACACTCTTCACTGCAATTTCAATTATTTTCCAATGCAACCGCATTATTCAACTGAATTAGATAAAAAAAACTATTGTCAATTGCATTTTCAAAAAGTTTGCCTTTTCTGCATCATCGTTCAAATGAAAGATGTTCTCAGTGTTTCTCTCCACCTGTTAAACAATAAAAGAAAATATTTCCGAGTATTTTAATATATTGAGGAGAGAACTCTTTAAATGTAATTTAATGAACAATGGAAAGCAGAAATTGCAGAATCTTTGATGTAAAGGATAATTGCATTGATGGAAGAAGACAGAACGACATTGAATTGAATGAAATTTGGAATAATCCAAATGGTTCATGCATGGTTACCGTTCTTCACGACAAAAAAAACTTTTCTCTTATCTGCCACGAGGCTACTTCGTGTATGTTCAGGATATACGAAAAGAAAAGAAGAAAATGATTTAAAAATAGACATAAATTCTGATAATTTCATTAACTTCACATTGATTAGACAACAGTTAATGATTAGATCCTTTATGCAAGAGCAAAATGTCAAAATATTTCTGTCGTAGTCATACTTTTACTTTTTGGTTCAAAGCAGCTGCATTCAATATTCTCAAAATATCTACTATAAAAGGTTTTTTTTTCGAAAATCCACTTCTCTTCTGTGTGATGTTTCCATGAAATTGACATAAACGAGTCTTTTGTGTCTAACAATGAGAAACTTTTGCTGACTTCATTACATTGGAAAAGGTCCATCAATAGTCTCAAGAGAGCTAAAGTGCATTGGTTGGGTCCGACAAGGAACAAGTCTGTTGTAGAATTTGGCATTTCTTTTTTTTTTGTACGACAACTTCATGAAAACTTTCATCCAAAGGGGAGAATTTTCTTTTTTTTGCACGACGTGTGAGGAATCGCCATGCTTTATATTTTCAAGGAGAAGGCTGCATGGTGATGGGGACCAAAGGACGTTGCATTATATGATTGCAATGAAATGGTCAGTTGAATTGACTTGGCTTTATTTCAATTGAATGCTAAAGACTTGTCGGACTTTCTCTTTCCTCTCAAAATTCAGACAGAATAATGAATATTGTAGGTTTTGTGGATTGTTGGGGAAAGTTTCATAAGTTTCCGTCGTTGTCCTGCTCTTTGTGATTCTGCAACATGTGCATAATACTTTTGGCATGCATTCATCCCTTTCTCCGATGGGATTCAGGAAATGGAGCTTGGACAAGATAAAATATATCATATTCAACTTTGGAAGAGTACAGTAGAATATATTATTAGCATGCTTATATAGTTATCAGTTGACAAGTGATGAGGATCTTTATAGTATAGTTTATTGATGGTATTTCCCAAAGGTGGTTTTTCTTCCGAAATTTGATGGGTGGATTATATTTGGATGAGTATACCCCAAATCCCAGCATAATACATACTTTACGTACCCCCACTTTTACAAAAAATGTTTTTAATATTAACACATTTCGTTTTTGGTCTACTGTTTTGTGTATAGAATTTTAGAATTGTAACAATATTGTAAACTACTGATACAATAAGCGTAAAAATTTAATTTAAATGTGCTTATTAATATTTATTTAGTAGTATTTTCTTTCAAGAAAATCTTGTTATGGAACTTACAAACTTTCTTCATTTATTTTGCTGAGGACTTTAAGAGTCGTATTTCTTGTTTTATTTTCTGACTGATTGATCGTAGATCCAATCTAAATAGTACAGTTTGATTGGTTTTATTGTATATTTTTATGTTTTTCTATTTGTGAGTAGATGGATGAATATATCAATCTATAAAAATATTGGGTTAAAGGCTATAGTCATTCCATTTTATTATTACAGACGACGAGGTCAGGGATATGGAAGGAAAGTACTATTAAATGTATGACCCACACATATTCATCTGCAATTCAATGAGATCACTGTCAAACAGAAACAAACGTTCTGGTTCATTCCAGCTTTCACTTTCATCTTACCATTCTTTCAATTATTTCTCATCTCAACTTTCCCTGAACTGGAATTATATTTTTATTCTATCAGTAAACTGTTTTAATGATATGTGTATCCTTACGCTTATCATTTCATTTCCTTTCGTTATTTATTATATACAATTCTCACACTGTGAGAACGTCGAAATTTGAATTGTTTGATGAATGCATAAGGAAAGGGTGTGGTGACTGACTACTGTAAGCTAGACAATATTTATCCACTTATTGTTAGTTATTTGAACTAATGTTCATTTCGTCTCCTTAATTTACGCAATTAAAGCTATATTTTTAGGATTCATTGTCTTCATTGTATTGGTTATGAAAAGGAAAGTAATTGGTTGTCTTCAATTTACAAGGGTGTACTGTTCTGTACACTTATTAGAAGCTAGTGTAATTTCAATTTGTAAAACAAAATTTAATTAATGAAGTGTTCAGAGGGTTCCAAATTTTTCATATAGTAGTTCCAATGCAGTATTTGAAATATGCTGCAGGCAGGCGTACGCAAATGATCAAGAAAGTATAATATTTAATATTAGCTGTGTTTGGAATTAAATTTCTTCTTTTGTACTATTATTTGAAATTTTGAATGAGATATTTTTCCCAAGCTTACTTACTGCCTGCTGGAGAATTCAGGAACAGATATTACAAATTTAGATTTCTTTTATTCTTTTTATAGAGCTGATGGTGGCTTTTGACAGTTTTGTTTTTTTATTCTGGCAGTTAAAATTAAATGACTACGACTAGTGTCTAGTATGTTTTTTGGCCAATTGTGCTTGTCAAATGAAATAACATAGTACTATTTATGACCATGACATGGGATATTGGATATTCTACCTTGCTGAGAAAACTTTTCATGATTCTTTGCTTACACATTTGTATGAATAGAGAATAGTATAAAAAAAGAAAACTGCAGATTTACGATCTCGCGAATTGAATGTAAGAAATTCATCATATTTTCATTTCTTCAAGTGCTGTGCTGTCTTTTCCTGTATGCTCCATCAGCAGACACTTTCGTCCATTTGAGATTACGTACTAACATTACTTTCTTCAATTGAATAGTTTTACGGGTCTAATTTCTTGACAAGGAGAGTGGAAAGGTACAAAATCCTAGACATATTTTAATCGCATACTGTAACTGTCTGCCAAACATCAATGCTATTATTATTGTTGTACAAATAAATGGGTGAAGCCATGTTGGTTTTGTTGTCAAATCTTTACAGAAAGTGAAAGTACATAGCATCAATCTCGTAAAGCGAAATTTATGTCCAACTGTAAAGTTTGGAAAACAATTCAATGTAACATTGTTTCATATTTAATGTTTATTTGGTTTTACAATTCATAATATAAGTGTCATGTCAGTATGGAAGCATTGTTTTATGAAGAGGAAATTTTATTTTATTTGTACATTTAATGTTGAAATGTACAAAATTTATTTATGTGCATGCATAGATATGGACATATAAAGGTAAAGGAAAGAAGGATGTGAGAAATTTAATAAATTCAGTTTGTAGATTTTTGTAAAATGTCAGTTTTAGCTTTGGTTAGTGTAATATTATAATATCCCTAAGGGTTGCTGTTAGTTCTGTTTTTGTCAGTCACTAGTCATTCCATCACATAGCTATTATGACTTTCCTTTAGAAGTGGATCCCTGTCACATTTCAATATTCATCTTTGAACTTTTCAGTTTTTGAAATATTATTATGAACTGAACTATTTATGTCGAACTTGACGTCTACTACAACTCTTGTTCAAAAAGTCAAGATATCTAAGACTTTGTTTGAAATATTGTAACTCACACGCTGTTTGTGGTCTTTTGTAAGTTGTTCTTGCATGAGTTTGAACATGAGTTGATTACAGTCATTAAAATTCTCTTCTAAAGGTAGAAGCAGTCATCCCAAAACTTAAAATCGTTGAAGGTAATAATTAATCTGTCGTAAGGGAGTTTCACCTGAATAGCTTCCAATTGATCCAAGACGCTTGCTTGACTCAAATTTTTGATCTATATTTCCTTACATTAGAATCTCTGATTAGGAGAGAATGATTCAAATGCAATTAGGGCAAAGCTATCATTGTCCATAGAAACCTTTGTCAAATAATAATTGTATTGAGACTTGAGAAGAAGGTAGCAGCCAGCCAGGTGCGAGTTTAACTTGATTTCAAAGTCTAATTGTAAGTATAATTCATGCATATCATGTATCTTTTTGTTCCATCCAGTAGTTACTTGAAGAAATAAATTAATTTCAAAGTTTTCATCTTCCAAGTTTGACAGTGAGCACCAAATTTGACAAATAGATTCGTTGGAATTAATTACTAATGTTTTGTCCTTTTATATACTAACCTGATCGTTTAAGCTTAAAGTAAGAACCGAACTGCTAAAAACAACTTTTACATTGAATATTAACATTTACTGTAATTAATAACCAGTTCTCAAACCCTTTTACTATTCTGTTGGTCAAATTAATTAATTAAAGGGAGTTTGAGTTTATATTGACTTCAATTAGTCCATTAGTATAGAAAATATTGTTTTCAATTAAATTCTTGCGTACATCTTTATACTTAATTATGGATTATGTAATTTTTATAATTTATAAAAAGACTTCATTTTCTAATGATGCCTATTATATATCACTTGAATGATTTTGAAAAAAAAACGAAAACATTTTCCTATCAATAAATATATATAAAAATAGTATAAATTGCTAGAATCCCTAGAATAATGTCGGAATAGACAATGAGCTATTCATAATTCATTTGCTTGGAATTAAAATATGATTCGGTAGTCTTTTGAATCAATGAGAGATCGTGTGTAGCTCTTTCTCAGCTTCTTTCTTAATTCTATAAACTGTTTGAGAACTTGGGCAAATGTTTAAGTTTTTGATGTAGATTATTTAATGTTTTATGCCTTTCATACGCACAAGTTTTTACTTCTTATTTGCAGTTTGGGTTCCATGGAGTTTTTTGTCTTTTGGAGATTCATTTCTTTTGTACTTACACCTAAAATAAGTCTATTGGTGTCTGAATTGAAACGTGGGACTCAAACCTTCTTCAAAGAGTCTTGGGTACAATAGAGGGAATGATTGCAAATTCTAGATATTTTACTCTTTGTCGCTGTGATTAGAAAGGAGAAATTATTTCTGTACTTGTATTTTGAGTAAAGAAAGTTTTTCATCCGTTTCATGTATTTTATATATTTGAAAAAGGCAGCCAGACATGATAGGAAATATTGCACATGGATGGAGATGGAGGACTTTTTAGGCTTATTATATTTTATGTATGTACTTGTTTAAGAATAATACAAGTCTATTAAATTTTATTGATTTCACTATAAATTGTGCCATTCTTTCTTCAATGGAGAAAATAAGGTGGATAAAATGTAGATTGTAATTTCTCTCTATTATTCTACTTGCTTTGATGAAAGGAAAATAACGCTGCTTTTTGATAATGTTTGCTCTTTTCACAAGACACTTAGCAACCGTGATTGAGTCTTTCTCTCTTATTGTACCTAGGCAACTTCAACTACTGACACGTTTGTGACAAATATATTTTTAATTTAAACTGTTCTTTGCTGCTCGCTACTACATTGTGTCATCCCCTCCCCCTCCATTCCCACCCCACTACTTCTATTTCATTGCTTGTTTTACTTTGATTTGAAATGCAATAATGTGTACAATAAAGCATTTTTAAGTTCCAGAAGTAATAGTGAGTAGGAAAGGAGGGCAATGCACTTTCCTAGTCTTTAAAAAGTGTTATATTTCAGAATGAGATGAGAATTCCACTGTATTTATATTCCTGTGATTCAAATCAAAGTTGTTAGCACTGACAAGAGGTTTCTAAAGTGCAAGTTTTGAGGTTTCCAAACTAAACTCTCTTCACCTCAACAGCGAAAATAAATTCAAGAGAATTGGAAATTGCAAATCATAGTCTCTCTTCTGAACACTTGTTTGCAAATACCGAACAATTATTCTTAAGCCTTTCAATTCCATACTCTGACTGAACATGAACACTACTATTGCTCAATGTGTGCAAATACATTTAATGTGCTTTGCTTTTGGCTTGATCGATGTTTCAGAAGTCTGGTGTTTGGTGATGGTGATGCATCTTCAATGGAATTCGAGTAATAATTTTCTTATTTGGACAACGTTTCAAAAAGATTTTTAAAGCTTCCACACTGCCTGACTTACATTTTATTTAGGTCACAGAAGATTTCATTTTTGCTTCTTGCCGTTTGAAGAAATCTTGTCCTGAAAAATTCTCTCTATGTTAACACCCGTTTGGTTTCTATATGTAGAAATAATGCATGGCATACAATCCAAGGACATTTTGGCTAAGGATTCAATTTTTATTTTCACGATTATGAAAATTTTCCTTTGGCTGAATTACTTTGCTGTACACAAGTGGATAGATTTAAGTTAATGTAAACGATAAACATCGAAAAGTGTTTCATTAACTACATTTAAATATAATGATGTCTGATTAATTCATTTCAATTTTAAGTTCTCAATGAAAAAAAGGTTTTATTTAGTAATCAAAGCAAATTGAAGAGATGAAAAGAAAAATAGACTGAAGGAAATTCCCAGCATCCAACTGTTTAATTTTAGGGAAACATTTAAAGTAATAAAAATTAAGTATTTGACAATTAAAATTTATTTCTCTTTCAATTACAGGGGTTTACTTGGAGCGAGCTTGTACGAGAATCCATGGGAGGAAATTTCCAAGGCTTGCCTATGAGACTGTAGCAGCTAAAACGTGAAAAAATTAATAGGGATTTCGAATGAACGCACACTGCAGTGCTTAAATACATAAGGTAAGGAGATAATAAAATTTAGATTTATGATTTGGTAGACTTCAATCAATTGTATTGCATTGTACGATTATATTTATACATAAGAAAGTAGGTTACACTTATGGTTCAAAAAATTTGATTTCCAAATCCTCTTCGTCTTCCGCATGGCAGAGTGTTCAGAGAAATGAAAAATCTGGCAAACTTTAGACTTTGTGTTTTCAAAAGGTTTCGAGAAATAGTTGTCATTTTATTCAGTGGGAAAATGAGTCAATTTTTCACACGTATTACTACAGAAATCTCATTCGTTAAAAGTTTATTAAAGTTCCTCGAGTTTTTAGTAACAAAATTATTCACATATTTCTTTTCAAGTTTAGCATGGCTTCACAACTCATTTTATAGATTAAAAAGATACATAAATATAAAGAAGCCAATCTACAAGGTGAAAAAGGGCATTGGATGCAATCTTCAATTTTTGTAAAGTATTATGCAAATGTTAGAAAGTTATCAGCTTTTTCTGCAAAATGTAGAGAGGATATAAACTAGCTAAACGGAAATTTTAATGTTTCCTCACTTTGGGCAAAGTAAAAGGTTAGAGTTACTTTTTGAAAGGACTTGTTAATATTATAAAGTCTTATATAAAAAGCACTCGACGGTTGTTTGTTCATGAAACCGAGATCTGTCCATGAAGGAATAAGATTTGAAATAGGTTGTTTAATTTTTCGTCTAACTTTCTTTACGTTCAAAATGAATTTTATTAAATTATACAATTCTCAACTATTGTATTAATTGAATTTATTAAGAAATAATTGTTAAAATATGGCATCAAAATGTAGAGTTTGGGTTTGAGTTACTAAATTTCAGAGCAATGAATTAAGTTTGACATAAAATGCTGATAGTTATAGTTCTGTCTAATTAAATGACCTGAATAGTTTTGGTTTTAAATTGAGATCAGACACGAAATAAGAAATGACGTCTCGTCATGCAGTTGAAATAATTAACACTTTCCTTTTCGTAGAAAGTTAGTTGTTCAATGCTCTTCTTGGGTTGAGCATGCATTATAAAATTATAAGTGACATTTTGGTCGAGTTGTCTTCAAACATTTGACTCAGACGAGTTTAATGTTACAATGGACTGTAGAAATGTTGGTTTTCTATTATGATGAGCAGAGAAAGTTAGGGGATAAAGTAGTAGGATAGGTGAGAAAAGAATTCATGCGATGGCATCGGGGATGAGCCATACTTTCAGTGTCTTCATGACTTTGCATCCAAAAGTCTTTCTCGTCTGATTGAGATGGGAACTGAAAGGAATTTAATTTAATTGGATGTCCTAATTTTAAAACGCAGAGAAATTGTGAAAGTTATGGCATAAAGGCATCATTGCGAGTGAAGAAATAATTTTGTTGGGAGAAAGCAGTCGGGCTGTTGTGGTTATAGGTATATATTGGTGGTGGTTGAATTGGATTTTGTGATTCTACAGATTCTCCTTTGATATTATTCAACAGGGGCAATGTTGTCTTTACAAATATTTCATCATTATGATTCAATGAATGTAAAAGGTAGATATTATTAAGGAAAGGTGTACACCGTACATATTAAAGTTTATCAGATTTGAATTGGGAATTTCAGATATTAGAACAGAGAAATGGAAGCGGTGTTTCTTTCAAGTACAAAAAGGTTGAAATAAATCAGAGTAGTGTTCAATGTTCGTTTTATTTGTCCTCTGGATTGACTCTATCGCACTCGGATAATTAGTTTTAGACTCAATCAGGGAATTTTAATAGACACCTGTCCCATCATCACTCATTGCTATTAGTTCGCATCGTGTTATTTGTTATTTGCAAGGATTGAATATTCTACTAACTCTTGTATTAGTAATATATAGCCGTCGCAGTAAAATAAGTTCTCAATTGCACCCTGAAGCGTATTTCTCGTGTTCTTTCCAAAGCTATGAAGTATTCAACTTTCTCCCTGTGTGCATTTGATGTGATGAAATGGACAGAGGTGTTTTAATTAATTGGAAGTCAGATTGACGACACTATCAGGCAGAGTGTCCCGGGGGAAGAAATTTGAAACTCGACCGCAGATTCACAACGAAATTAACTCGAGTGGTTTGCTAAGGAATTCACCCCTTC
>JAQFZB010000598.1:0-12404 GCA_034695165.1 Desoria trispinata | reverse complement strand
ACTCATTCATTAGAGTGATGATTCTAGAGATTTTACTAAGACTTTTGCGCACAAAAGTTTCTGCACAATTAATTTTATAGTCCAGTGAAAATTTAAAGGATATTCCTAACAAAGGAGTATTCATCTTCTCTACGATGTACAAATGGAGCACTTCAAAAGAAAATTCTTAACATTTATTTATCAAAAATTCTATTTAATTAGTAGAGACGCTTAAAATGTTATTAAAAGGATCCATCTCAGTGCTTATCATATTTTTGCTATACGATATTTAGGTTCGCCATAAACTGGACTTGTTTTATGTATTGATTTATGAAGGATTCAGTAAAAGAAGAGAAAACATACCTCAAAAGACATTGGAACACCTTCGACAATCGATGATCGTCGTCTAAGCTCTCCCATCAACTCACTGAATTCATTTTTCAGAGACTTTAGTCGAGTTCGAAGTTGAGCTTGACCAACAGGACTCAATGAGGACACACCTCCACCCAAAGACTCTTCAGAAGATCTGAAATTCTCATCTTGTTTGTCCATACCCACTCCTATACTCTTCGTACCATGATTTGGTCCATCCAATCGATGACTAAGCTGTTGAAGTTCTTCTTGAACCACTTGCAATTGCATATGGATCTGCAAAATTTCAAAAAGACACAATTACATCCCTCGTATTCCTAGAATTTATATTTATCTTTCTAATAAATTCAATAAATTCATACTTTTATATGAATTTAAAAGAATAGTCAGGAAAAAATGAGGAATTTTCTGAAACATATTCGACAAAACCTTCTCATATATTATTTTAATATTGTTCAATATATTTGTAAGGTAACCGGTGAATATGAGAATTCCACACAATTTTCTACCTTTGGGCATTAAGGGGATCAGTGAGCCTTGCATTGTATTTTATATATACTCGTCAAAGTCTAGAGCATGAACTCAATTTTCCCTTTCAAAAGGATATTTCCACACCATTAGATTTTTATTCCACAAGTCAGATCGTCAAATGCAGAACCAACTACTCTCAAATGAACTTTGTTCTATAAAAGTGAAGATATAATATTTTTTCATTTTATGCAAACCTTTCTCGTATTTTTCCATTTCCAATGTAATTTCCAAACATGAAGAGTAAATACGTCATTTATACCAGACATTTGCGTTTGACTTTAAACGAATTTCCTTCCTTAAAATAACGTTTGTTACAAAAAAATTAACTTTATCTCAACTATTATTCGCTTGCTATTTTATTTAGCTTGGATATCTTTCAATAGGAGAATTGAGAAATTGTTGCATCATGAGACGGAAATATTCTAACTATTATGTTTTGGACAGTTGAACCTCACAAGTCAAAGTAACATTGGCTTTACAACTTTTCTTTAATGTTTTGACTTATCAGACAGAATATGAGTTTTCTTTATCGTCGTAAAACCACACCATATACACGGCACAACTATGTATACAATTTATTGAATTTTTCCTAGAGAATAGTTTTTGTGTCAGATTTTTTGTGGTGCAAAATGGTATTCCTTGAATGGGTATTATATAGTGGTGGTAAGTATAACGTGTAAGATAATCGAAACTTTGTTGAAATGATATGGGTGAGGCGTGCATCGAGGAGCTTATTGCGGCCAAGTGGGCAAGCCATAACCATAAAGATCGAAGAAGGAGTAAAGACGCATTTTCCGTGTGAAATATAAGAGAGAGAAAGTAGTCAGTGCTTTGGATTGTCTGGAATGGTTGATGTGAGTCATAAGTTTAGTTAGTGAACTCAAAGGAGGAAACTACTGGAAACAAAGCAAATGTTTGGGACTGAATTGAGATATCCATGGGGAGTGAGTGAGACACACAGAAAGCACAACTACATGGCTCCTAACAATATCATACACTTTTATCATCTATGACACTTTTCACAATGTCCAATATGCAATAATGGATACCCAGGTGTGTTTTCGCTCAGCACCTTCCAATTAAAAGGACTAATGCCTTCTCTCATCCCCTATGAAATACATGAATGACCTTTATTCGTTTATATTTGCTTCCAAATATCACCACAGTATACCTAAAGGTGGAAATCGTGGTAGATTTAATTCAAGATTATCCATGCAGAAACAGTGTGCACCTTCATTTAATGATCAAAAAGTTTAGATGCCAAACACATCGTGTGTATAATTATAACCATATAATATTCAATTACTATATGTATTCATTCAACTAATTAAATTCCAGAAAAGCTTGACAGGTTTAAATTTACATATGGTTGCTTATATAAGTACGTGATATAAGTATATATAGGTATATGTACATGATAAGTAGAAATCAAATTAGTCAACTTATAATGAGCAATAATTCCAGAGATTATATAATAGATGGATATCATGTTACTTACTTGTCTTGTTGGAGGCTTTGTTATCTCTGGGTTGTTAAGGGATGCATTTCTTGCAGATCGTCGACTTTCTCCTGGTACTCTACGAGCAGAGAGCTGTCCAAAAAGTTGATCAACCTGAAACAAAGAACATAAATAAAACACAGCTCATGTTTCGTTGGATAATGTTTTCAAAGTATTATTACATATGAAATAATGGAAAGGATTTTGGAAATATTTTAAAGACAATACTTTATAATAACAACATGTACTATATACGTGATGATGATGAAGTTGACAAGACGAAGTGAGACAAACCTGAGCAGTAATTCCCTGGAGAAGTGAAGGTCCAGCATTTGACAGAGATCGATGTGATACGACAGTGAGATGAACTTGATCCGCATAAGAGAATACTGAAATAGCAACTCTGATTTTTCCACAAGGAGGATAAATTGGATAAATCCCTTTCAAAGGAAATCCTCCAACAACGAGTGTATGTGTTGGTCCAGGTAAATTACTAAACTGCAGAGATGCCTGACCAACAAAGATTCACAAACAATAAATATTTAAATGTGAGTCACATGAAATTCTCCTTATCAAAAAAATTTCCATAATTTTCTTATCTTAATTAATAACCATGTGATAAGCTTTTTCTCAATCTATACTTAATTCAAATTTTAGTCTAAGAAAAACGAAATGCTATCTATTGTACATTAAAACATCCCCCATTTCGTATATACAAGTAAAGCTTTCCTTCCTAAAAAGTTCCTTGACAAGAAATATAGTTCGTCTTTAAAACAATTAATTTATACAGTCCAACTTTAGTTATAAGTATTGTGTTCTCGTCATGTTGTCCTTGGCTCAACAAACTATGAACAACGCAAACGCTGCATTTGTGTCTTTGCAATCTCCAGCGTCGTCAACAAATAGTCGCAAGAGTTTTCAATTTTGTCGAATATGTCATGATGGTTATAAAACTTGCACATAAATCTATTCATTAAAATAATATTATTTTAATCCATTAAAATGTGTAGGTGACGGAAGTAATGGTTCTCCTAACTCAACTTCTTCGTTTCGGGAACCTCTTATTGCGCCTTGCAAATGCACAGGAACTGTGGCCTTAATTCATTTAACATGCTTGGAACATTGGCTTACAGCTTCCAATACAGATCGTTGTGAAATATGTCAATATGTATATAAAACTGCAAGAGTTCCACGCACTTGCAATGAGGTAATTATTTAATTTTCCATCTCATTGGCATTTAATTTGAGGGACATTAACTTGACATACTATTAATTTTCAAATGTTATTCATATTTCAGTACCTACGAGACAGAAATAATCAATTCAATATTCGAAATCTGATAGCAGATATAGTTTGCTTCATGCTACTCACACCACTTCTTGTCGTCTCAACATATTTATGTGTACTTGGAGCAAATCAGTATTTTGTGAAGGAACGATGGGAAGCTGCTGGTCTTGTAATTCTTAGCCTATTTTTATTAGGAGTTTATTTCACCTGGTGTCATGTTACTATTCGGTAAATTTTGGAAGCTTTAATTAAAATAAATTCTAAATTGTCCTGAATAATTAATCCTGATCGTTTGTTTGTTTCAGCTATCATGGAAGCGTCTGGCGTTCTTGGCAAAGAACCAATCAACAAATACGATTAATGAGTCAGATGGAAACCGAAGATGTTTAAAGTTGCAATTTAAAAGTAAATAGCCTTTTCTTGTCGTTTTAGTTCTAGTTTTGATGTTTCCAAACCAAATATCAATTGCAATCTTTTAAAACTAGTTTTTAATTAATATACATACATACTCTTCCTGCATATACATACTTACAGTATTCAAACTTCTCTCGATTTAGCATAGTTTTAAATTTTATTGCTTTATTAACAATTTTACACGGATAGATAACAAAAAATAAATTGATTTTGAAATTTCTGATATTTGTAAACATTTTATTAAAAAAGTGCACTTGCAAACAATTTTTGTCATCTTTTGTGAAAAACCAAAAAAGAAAACCATATTTTAAAGGAATAATTGAGCATAAAAAAACTCGTAAATCAGTTGTCAGTACTGCCAGAAGCTAGATAGATGTAGATCATTGGAAATTTATTACGCATGGGAATACGTCGAAGAAGCATGCATTTTGTTTTTGGCTACAACACGAGGATATTGGGGATTTTAATTTGCAAGTATGGTTGTGGTGGGTACAGAAAGTGATTCCAAAATAAATTTCCCTTGACAGAAGGAATCAGTGAGGCTTTGTGGATAATAAATCAGAGTAGGTGCAAATGAAAGTGTCTTGAGCTTGTTTCCTTTGATTTTGAGAAAATTGGGAAATCAAGACACACAAGAATGAAATAAGATGAAATTGGATGATATGAAATGAGTCTCACCTTGTCCGTTATGTTGTCAAGAAGAGCAACACCGAGAGGATGAGGTAGAATGTTCATCAAAACTGTTACAGCACCATAAGCAACAACTGGATCTGCTGAAGCTTTCAGTTCATCTAGACGATGTCTTGTAGCCCATAGACGAGGTATAGCTCCTTCAGTACCAGATGGTATTGTTGCCAACACACTCGCTACTTTGCATCCTAATTTCGTGCTACATTTTGGAGAAGTTATATCATTTCTCAAGTCTATTGGAATCACCACCTAATAATTCAAGAGAATCATGTAATGCTTTTCATACCTTTGTTCCAATCTAAATGCACAGATTTTGCATAAGCTTCACCATACAAAACATAATTTTGGGGTAAAGTGGAAATTTCAAAAATGTCTAATTACCTTAACATCATCGGGACAGGGTATGCCTTGTTTCTGAAGATAACGACGAACGCTTCCAGCTGCTGCTGAGAGTAACACGTCATTAAGAGAACTTCTCATGATTTGTTTAACACGCGCAACTTTTGGGACGGAGACAGGTGCTGACCAAACAACATTCCACACGGATCGCTTCTTAGACGTCTTCTTAGAATCGCTGTGACTTTTAGTAATTTTCTTAACTTTGACAAGTTTCCTGGGGTATTTTTTGGCTGATCCTGATGGACTGTTATTGTCCTCAGTTGTTCCACCTTTAAGTGGAGTCCCGTGTTCTTCATCACGTTGTTTGAAAGAATCATTCTTACACTTAGATTTAGAACTACTTTCTCCACCACTGCTAATATCAGATCTAAAATTATCTCTTCTTTGTCTCCTGAAAATGCTTCCAAGGTTCGAAATAATTGATTTTTTATTTTGTCTCAAAGGTATTGAAAATAAATTCTGGTCCTTAAAAGTTGTAAGAAGCCACATAAATAATGTCAAGGGACCAACAATTAATGAACGAATCACATTGAATCCAAAACTCAGGCCTGCAAAATGAGGCCGTTGGGGAATATGCATCTGTGCCTGATCAGCAAGGGAATGACTGAGAATCCTGACTAAAGTCATTCCATCAGCTAGACATTGATGTACCCGTAAAATGGCCAAAGTATCCTTTTGAGCACCATAGTTGGTGATAACCCTGATTTCCCAAAGTGGTTTCCCTAACGGAAGACCCTCTGTAAGCAGTGATCCAAGATATTCTTGAATTTGATTTTCATTTCGAATATGATTCGGCCCTGCAAAGATATGATTTTGAATATCGAAAGTGACATCCAATTCCCATCTATACCCTGTGAAAATATCAATAATAAAATTAGAAATTATTTTTTCAAGATTTTATAAATATTTAGTCAACACTGAGATCTGACCTGCAGGAAAGCCCGTCACTTTTTGCATCAGTCGTGGATATGCCAACTCTCCTTCAGGTGTTTCTGCATGTACAACTCTTGTCTGAACAAGATGTCGTAAACTTCCAAGGTCCAACGTACCTTCGAATACCAATAATGTTTGCAGAATAGCTTGGCACTGACGAGGTTTTCTTTTCCCAAGCCACCTTACATCATTAGCAAATGCTAGTCGATCTCGAGGAAAGACTTGAGGGGGGCTTGTACGAGTAGACAAATGCCGATTTGAGCAAATAAATCGCAAGTATGAGTAACAACCGTATAAAACAAACATGGAGTATCGTACACATATTGCAACAAACAGTAAAGTCCCTGTCGCAAATAATACGGGGATTCCAATCACAAGAGCAACACCCACTGCCAATAAAGTTATAATAAGACTAGAAAATATATTCTCTTCTAGGGGATGCTTTATTTTCTTCAACGGGGCGTTTCGACAGTATTTCACCAAGTTTGATGGAATTGAGTGTGTAGTCTTCTCAACATTGATACTTACATCTAAATTTTCTCTTTGAGATTCTTGTTTCTTATATTTCACATTCCGATTCAACTTTTTCCCTTCTGTCCCCTGCAGTATTCCCATTTCTTCTTCCGCTTCCATGTCTGATGATTGCGAATCTTTTTCTGAAGATGATGGGAGTTCATTCTTCCTCCTTTTCTTTTTCTGTAGTCCTTCAATTGGACGCTTAGACTTGGTGGTATCAGATCGACGGGATGTCTTTTTAATTCCATCATAGCTTTGATTAGATAAAGAGCAAAGGTACTGGGGTGGGGGAGGGGACGTTGCCCTTGAAAGTGTAGTTGCCGTGGCTTTAGGAGCAGTGATAGGAACATGGATGATTATTGGTTGGGATGACTCGCGAATCAGTCTTCTTTCCCTATATTCGTGTTCACTACAACTAGGCCCATGATCAATAATAGCAGAACGATGTTCAATGTTATCAGCATAAATTATATTGCTACTACTACTGCTTATCGGTTGACGGCGGAAGTTAGTTGGAACTTCTTTCACATAATTTTCCAATTTATTTTGGGATATTAAACTGGAAAAGTTGTTTCTACCTATTGCACAATAATCACTACGACTTTTAGAAACTGAGGATTTATTTGTAAGTAATGATGAAGAAGAAAGTGTACGCTGGTAGTACCCCGGACCAATCTGTCGTGAACTGTGACCATATATACCTCTATAGTCCACCCCAGTTACAGAGGATGGGTTTATTGAAGTTCCACCAATTGATGTTTGATATGGTCCAGAGCCTTCACCATAGCTATAGCAATGATAAGCTGTGGGGATTGATATTGACGATTGACTCTTAAGACGTTTGATGGTCACTTGTTCCCCATGTCCATCCTGACTGCGTCCACTTACCATCCCTTCGTCATCTTCTGCAAACCTAAATAGGAAATTACTTCTTTTTTATTGCGTTTAAGGAGAATAGTATACAATAATAATGTGAAAATAAATGAAACAACAAACTGTAAATTGTTAAATATTTACACAAGAGCATTAAATTCTTTCTTATTCATGCAACTTTGGGTAAAAACACTGGATGAGGGATCAGAGAGAGAAAATGAATAGAGAGACATGATCACACCATGTAAAAGAAAGTGAAGGTGGTGGACACATTCTTAGCTATAAGCTTGTGTGCGGTACTTAAAGTAAAGTAACGTGCACTGATTTTGATGAAGTTGAAGTAAATCTCTGTCAAGTATCCACAAAATCAACCAAACCAATTAGACACGGATGAGTAATTAAAGAACAGGGAACTTAATTTAGTGAAGTTCCTTCACATCAAAAGGAAAGTTGAGCTATGTGGTGAAGTGTCCCATATATACTATAGCATTTGCTTTCTTCTTTCAGTGGCTAAACATACAAGGAAAGCATACATAGAGTAGCAGTCTGGTTTATTATATACGTGCACTCACAACAGATAGTAATACTAGGGGTTATTCCCAATACTACTGCTGCTTCATCTACGATTTCCTTCATGGACTTTCTCTCTTTTCTAGTGAAACTAAATCCGCTTTTTGTTTACTCTAACATTAACCTCCTTTAGTTACTATACACAAGCTGTCTGACGAGATCTCTTGCCATCATGCCCCAATCTACCTGTACACTCAAACTAGTAAATCCATCTACACAGCACCAGCTTCCTTCTTATCAAAACCATTGTCAGATCCTTTGGAAATATATTATTTCTCTCCCCAATCTCTTATCTACCTATTTTACACAATTATATAACAATAAAATCTTTCTTCAATTAATTTCCAGTATTAAAAAAAGTGTTAAATTTATTAGATAGTAGGAGGAAGTTTCAGTTAATTTTACAATAAGGGTTTCCCATAGAAGGGCCTTAACAGGAATTAGAATAGTACTTTATTTCAGAATGGGTCTATATATCATATATTCATTCACCAAGTAGAAATTTATACAATAAGTTTATGTAACCTGAAGGAACATAATATTCTGCTGCCTCCACATCTATCTGAATATTAAGGAAGTGCTGTTAATGTTAAGGGTTCTCAATAAAAGTGAAGATGAAGATTATATGCGGAGACAATTCTTTATGGGTTTTTGGTAGACAATAATATAACATCTGCTGAAGGTGAAAATGCATATCTTTAAGAAACTGAAGGAATGAAAAATGGAGAAAATCGCCCAGTCATCGAGATGAAGAGGAGAAAGTATAAAATGAGATTGCCGCATTGCAGAACAAGTTTTTGATAGTTTTAATGATGAAAAACAGAGAAGCCAGAAGAAAAGTACGGAAAGCAAACTGCTGTTGTCTCGATGGAAAAATCTTCCCTTGTGTTTGGAGAGATTGAACATGGGTTTAATAAATGTGGGCAAACTATAATATGTTGGCGATAGCCATTGGATTATTGCTCCTGACAACGTAAAGACTAAAGAAGAGTTTTAGAGAACACATGAGAACAACTGCTAGCAATTTGATCCTGATTTTACGACTTGAGGACATATACACATACGGAATCGAGTTTCCCATTTTCAATACTTCTTTGACGTCTTTGCCTTTTTACTCATTGATCACGTGCCCCATTTAATGCCCAAAGGTAAATGCTAGTTTCCATAAAAATAATCCATAGCTTCCCCTTTTACCAATTTCCGTTCAGCGTTAAATGAAGAAAGATTTTTTGGAAGCAGAAAATTATGGTGAAAGTATTTTTATTTATCCTATACTAAATTCTATAAATTATATTCACTTACGATTATGATTTATTATTCTGTTATATCCCCATGAAAACTGGCTCAATTAGAGTAATTTATACTTTCATTAATCTGTAAGAGTATAACTTAATGATGCAACTGAATTGTTTCTGTTTCTATACACGTATGAAAAAGTTTCACATTGCACACACGTTTAGATAACATCCGGAAGAAATGTAGTAGATAAAAGACTTTTTCTTGGGCATACAAGAATGAAGGATTTAATGTAATGAGTCTATTGAGGTCGACCGAGAAAATGAGTACGTAACATGCGATCCTTATTAGTTCTGTTTTTACCAAGGGAAGGAGATGAGCAATTTCCGGAAAGTGATGCGAGTCACTTTCTTAATAGTTTAATGCTTATAATGTAACGTAATAGAATAATAAGATTTTGTAAACGACTTCGATAATAAAATTAACTGGTTGTCTTTTCGATATTGACCCGTGTTTATTATTTCAAGTCTTACATTTCATAACACAGTAAAATAGAGTCAGTTGAATTGTTTCTATTTTACATTGTAACATTTTACTTCATGTGTCAGTATTTGTTTCTCTTAATTGATGTTCTAAATTAAGCTTTATAATTTAATCATTTGATTCATAAATTTATGGGCAATTGTGAAATTGATTGCTTAAGTAACAATTGAATGAAATGCAAACGGTTCACGTGTTCAAGGATAAAATACTACATACTCTAGGTCTAGATCCTTTGGATACATTCGTTCATGTAAAATAGAGTTACAGGAAAACGTAAGGTTATATTTAGAGTTTACATTTCATTTTCAAAGTGTGAATATATGAGATGACAGTACACAGACAGTTACATTACGGAGAAAGGAACCTGTGAAGACAGTTTTCAAGGATTGCAATAGCAGTAAAGTCCGTTACACTTACACACTGGAGGATATCAGAAAAAGAGAAAATAGTTTCAATGTCTGCTTGGACTCTGGAGAAGAGGAAAGAAAGGACGAGAGATTGAGATCATATTTATTGTCGTTGATGATACGCGAAGGATGTTAGGCCTATGCTTTTACACTTTTCTAACTGAATTCTAAATTTTCAATCTAAAGCAGAGTGCTTTCACATTCATAAGGAACCACCCGTGGTATCACACTTTCATTTCAACAAAACACTTTGTCCAAGGAATATCTCATTGTCGCTGAAAATTCGATACAGTCAAAGAAATAAGGTAGCGAATTTTAAAATTATTCTCTATCCATTTCTCCGTTTCTGAATTGGCGGAATATCAACTTTTACAAGATTCAATACACAAATAGTAAAAGAACTCATTGTTGTTTATTTGATCTTGTGTACGTAACTCTTTGAGCGGAAGTCTTGAGTCCTGGAAAATATAAATGAAATCCGTTCCTGAAGAAAGACTCTTGACAAGATTTAATACGCACTACTTACTATTTAATTTCCTGACGAGCAAGATGGCGAAAAGAAAACTTTGCATGGAAAATCAACACAACAATCTAAATTAAAACAACGCTTATTGTTTGCCAGTCGCGAAAAGTAAACAGCATAATTTTGTTAGCTTTTAGAGTTAACAATCAGTTCAAACTTACTTGAGTGTAACTTTATAAAGAATATTATAATATAATAATTATTGTTGCGAACATTCAGAAAAAAATAAAACTATAACTACTGTGTTAATTACATGAACATGAAATATGAACAAATGTTGACATCTTGCATTCAAAAGTAATTTATAACATACTATATACACTTCTAGGGGAACAAATTGCCGCACTAAACTCATCTAAGTAACTTTACAAATCCAAAGACAAATCTACAGTTCCCCAAAATCAATTGTTGTAGTCGAGGAATTGTTTAAATAATGCCAATTTTAATAATTAAATAGTGGATTTGGTTCATGTTTCTTGAAACCAAAAAAGATTCAGGGAATTATTTATTTTGTAGAAGTACAGCAGTAAAAGTCTGACTCTAACTTTAAGTGAACAGGAGATGAGATTTTCAAGGAGCATTAAATATATTAGTGCACTTGAGAAAACACATAGGTCTATATAGTAATAGGTTGGAAGTTAGCAAATAGTAGTTTCAACCTCCCCTTGATTGTCACATAGAATATTCTCAGTATTTATATATACTGTTTATTCGATCCATATGTAAATCTAGAGAATTACCCCGGATTCCTGGATTTAAAATGGAAATGTTTGCAATTTCTGACATTGGAAGGAAAGCACTCTCGTAAATTTATTCATGCAAAATAGGAAACAATATCTTCTAATGAGACTTTATTCCTACGCTTACTGGTATCGAGTGCATCAGACTGAAAGTTTCCTTTAAATGTGGTCATTATTATTTAGAGCCCAGAGAGGCTTATATGCAAAATATACATTGGATCAATTTTAATCGAAAAATCCTTCCTTCGAAACTTTCCCTTAAATTTTTTATAACTCGTTGCGTTGTTATGATACTTTTAGAGATATCATGCCATATCACGGGAATCAAAATTACCAATTAAATTTCTAAAGTTTTATAATTATTATTTTTCAAAGCAATCGCCTACTTTACATGTCAATATAAAGTAATTTAAATTATACAGAGATTTTATCCATGGTATATATCAGCTCTCTTTTATCAAATGATGGGTGTCATAAAGTACACAATGGTGTGGGAGAAGTAAAACAATTGTTTGTTGTAATATAACCACTATCGTCAGAGAAGAATAACAGTCCATTATTAATTAAAAAACAATTCACTACTGCGGTAAACAACGATTGGGGAATTTCTATCTACGTCGATCAATAGTATTATCATTTAACATTGGATTTCATTCTGTGATTATTCATAGGTACTTTGAAAAGCCTGCTTTTTGTGTACATAGGAAAACCGACGACGGCATAAGGAAACTGTTTGCAACTTTCCTTTTATAGTTAACATATTACAGATATTGTAGCCTTGCTATAGGAAAAGATCCCGTATTAAACAATAGAACACAATAATACAACTATAGAAGTATGAATTTAGATGAATCATGAGGCTCCTCAAGTGCACTAGCTATGGTCGTAGATA
>JAQFZB010000597.1:0-12408 GCA_034695165.1 Desoria trispinata | reverse complement strand
ATTATAAAAATTCAAATAGGAATAGAATTGCTACCGTTATTTTTAAAGGTTCTATTCTCGCAGCATATTTATCGATTATAAGTATGAGAATAGAAAAACATTTGGGATAAATAGCACAATTCACTTTAATAAATTGGCCGAATCCTCAAACTCTGGGATTAAGAACTTTCATTTTATCTTTTATCTAGAAAGTGATAATGATTGACCCACCTGGAAGCCTTTTAGTAAATTGACAGAGCTACATAATATATGGCGATAATGATAAGAGAGCTCAGACTCAGAGGTGTGGTAAAAAATAAAAATATGTGTTTATTGGAAAGCAGAAGCAGTGCATTGATAAGCAGACGAAGGATCGAAAGGAAAATCTTTTGATTGAAGATTGAGCAGAGACTTGAAGCTTTCTCTTTTCACGAGGAGAAAGCAAATCAATGTGATTGACCATTGTAATGTTTGCTTATTCTGTTGCTTCTCTCAATTCAGCCTGATATTGACTGTAACTCCTTAGGGAAACGTCCTAAATGCACCCAGACCGCTAACCCATAGCTAAATTGAGTCCAAACACTGCGATAACCATTACAAAATCAACATATCGGAAATGCTTGGATGAATACATATACAAGCTGTTTTCATGGGAAGAACCATTAATTGTACTGCTATAACTATTCAAATCAGTAAAAATCCTCAATTCTACTCACAATTGAATTTATGAAGGTTTAAATTTTTAAAATATTTTGAAATATTATGAGTACGTGAGTTACGACACAATGTCAAAGCTTAGATTAGAAGCTAGTGAATTTCACTTTGGATTATGTCCTCCCTGAAAGTTGCATGTGAGAGGTAAATGCTGGACAATAAATGCTTGGCAAACTCAAACTCTAAAGGATAAATCTCAATGAAACTTTTATCTATAAACACAGATGTGCTGGTGCTGAGAGCTTATGGCTATCTTACCTTATCTATCAATTACTTTAGGCCGAGATTTATTCTCCAGCTCTCTCTGTATTCCTCTGTACTTTACTTTGTTATGTAATGAAATGAAAATATTGCTTCTCCACGTATGTTACATTTATAACGGGTGAATCAATATGTTATGAAATTCAGAAATAATTGCATTCTTGTTAGCTTTGTTCTGAATAAATATTCTAAATTGTTTCATAGTCTATGAGTGAGGGATGCTTGTAGTTTGGTCTGTAATAAAATAAAATATCAATTTCCTATTGAATCAAGCTGACGTCAATGATTGAGTGAATGTGGAAAAAGTTTCTGTTAGATTTCGTTGGTTTTTTGGATTGTTTCCTATTCAGCGCAGACATGCATGAAAAAGATTGCATTCAAGCGAATGACGCGCATATATCACATCATATCTTCCTTCTTGTTATTTCCTCTTTGTTTTCATGTCGCCATGTTTCAACACATTTCCTCTTAAATTGTTTTATACTATCAATGTCAATCCCTCTTAAAAGTATCATCTGTCCTTTTAAGGGATTACGTTTATTGAATATCTAGTCTCCCAATAGAACCCAATTAAATCTATACTTTAGCTTAAATTGTCATTATATAATAAAATGTCCTAATTTAATGTATCTCCGGATAAATCAATGGAACTCAATTACTATTGAAATTTTGTAAATGACTATTTTATGATTCATTCGATTTTCTTTGAGAGTAGAATATTCCATGAATCATATCCAACTTGTAGATATACTATACAAGAATTTCTTCCAAGGTTTTGCTTAGAACTTGTACCTGCCGTCACAACATTACTGAGTTGCATTCGAATCCCTTAATTAAAAGAGCTAAAAGGAGCACCACGGACCACGACGTAGGACATACACTTGAAGAAACGTAATCAACGCCTGCAATTAAATTAGCAAGATCAAAGAGAAGCATTTGCCCCATTCTGTGCCACCTTTTCCTTCCAGAATATAAGATTCTACTTTTATTTCATTGGACAAATTACAGTTGCTCCTCATCTTCAAATTGTTCTTGTCTGTTTGCTTTTGAAATTGCTCCATGTTGTCCTCGCCCCGTCTTTTATTCCATGCAACATCAGGTTTTAACTACTTTGATACGATAGAGCATAAGAAATTAATTTTTACTTGGTAGCAGATAAGAAGAATGTAATAACAAAACTAGTAGAAAGTTTCTCAGGGATTTAATTAAAGTGATCGTCATTTACAGAAAATGTAAAACTACCCGTTTCTTCCTTAGCTCGTGTTTAATTCATCAATCTCATGGAAAATTATTTCCAAGTCTCTGGCTATCGGCTTCTTTCAGTCTCAACACAGTGTAGAAAGCAAGTTTGATTTATGAGTACAAACATCTGCAAGATTGAATGCAAACAGAATTCTCTAGGTTTTCAATCCAATATGCAAATTATCATTTGCTCTGTGTATAATCCAGAGAAGCTGGGCGTCTAGCTAAAGAAAGATTACAAAATAGTGTATTTTACGCTACTTTCTTTAGTTCTTTAAGGCTAGTATCGGAAACAGAGGGATGTAGTGATTTTTCATATTATTTAAATAATTTTCCAGTCTGCGTACAAGCAATAAATTAAAATCACGTTTTAATTATAGGAAAAGGAAAATATTAGGAAAAATAATCAAAGGATATGTGTATGGGGGGAATTCAATGATATATCCAATAAAAATTGTGCGGATTGGACTGCAGAATGGATGCTTAATGAAATGCAGCAAGACTTGGTATTGCACATTGGGAATTTGGTATCTTCAACAATCTACAATTTACAAGTGATGTCTTGAAACCGATTCACGGAGACTGAGAATTCGGATAAATTCCTGTTGGTAACACGTGCATCCTGCCAACTGCTTGAATTACTGCGACGGATCACATCTTACTTACTACATGCAGATATAAGCTATGCAGTTAAGCTTTAGAGTCAAAAGAAGATGCTAACTTAATGTTTGGTTGGTTGTTGGAGCAGAATTTAAAATCTCAAGATGATGGATAATTTAAGGGGGTATAGTATTTGACTGTTGTGTTGTACAGAGCTTTAGAGAAGTCTGTTTTACATTTTCATAAAACCTGAAGAAAGTATCTATTTTCACTTCAAAGAAATCGAGAAGGGGAGTTAGTTCTGTTGCAGGGAGTTAAGTTAGTCGATTCGTTTCTCCTACCAAGATGAAGGAAATATCTCAAACTGCTTAAGGAGTACAGAATTACGTGAGGTGCATGAAAAAAATGGGATTTTTCCAACGCTATACACCAAACACTTCAACCTAAACTCAGCCGGTAGCATCTTATTTCTTTTTTCTTAACAAGGTCATCTTCTTTCACATTTAGCAATAGTCAAGTAGTTGATGAGAGTTTACTGGGAAAAACTCTTGAAATTAACCATTCCAGCATTTTTACCACTCTCCTGGAATTTAACATGTGAAAAATAACTAATGTTCTAAAAGCTAAAATTAAACTGGATTTAAGCTTTAAGATTTTTATTTTTATTTCATCCCGGACATAGAAAAGGAAGTTAAATACTTCCCCCATTGTAGATTGTAGTAGCTTAAAAAGAAATTATGTGATTCACGTAGATTACTTCTTGTTTTCTTCGACATCTCCTTTACACATTGGACTCATAAGCAAAAGGACCAAGGGTGCTTACCGGTGATTATTTGCCTTTAAAAGACTTCACCTAAAAAAACGGATATCGAACGTCTCTTGTGACGCCGCTGATTTTTGAAACGATCTTGCTACTTCTTCAAAGCAGGGACAAACATAACATATCCACAGATTTTTAGAGCAGATCGATAAGAAAGCAACCAACCTGGCCATTTACTACTACTACAGCTCTTCCTTCCTATGATATTGGGGAAGAAATGGGAAATCTTACTTTTACTACCAACACATAACTGATACAAGTACTTGAATATCGTCACCGTGTGCTCATCCATGTCCTTCTCGTGTCATTATTCTAGCTCCTACAATAGCTGCAACATTCTATCATCATCCAGATTACGACCCTTGAGATAAAATGCAATTTATTTTCACTTCCATTATCGAAAGGTACTAAAAGATATTATTCTTTTCATTTTGCTTATGCAATCTCCAGTGTTTTAATTGAGACTACTTTCACAGATCCAAAAAACCATATATTTTAACTATTTTGAGACATAATAAATGCTTGGCTTTGGTGACTAATTAAAATATATTTCACCTCAAGTAAAAAGATTAAGAAGAGAACGTACTAATCCAATACTGTCACCAATTTATCAGGAGAAAGTCCTGGCAGTTATTGTTGACCCGGTACAAGATGACACTCATCTTGAAAGATGTATTCTCTAAATCTCCATTTGGGGAACTCGATAAAGCATCTAGAATAATTTTCCTGTCTGTCCAAATTAGCTTTTGATTACTATCGGAATTTCCTTCCTGGCCAAAACACTTATTATTTCTACACTCCCTCTACTCTGAACATTGTAATGTGACTGAGGCTCCTTTCTAATATAAGCTATATAGCAGTAACATTAACTCAGATTTATTGAGCGGAGATACAAACACGGAGTCATGAGAGCACTTTATCTTTTTCTTTAATGGCGGATATCAGTCTCCAAAATTATGACATTAGGCCCAGCATAATATGTATCTTTTCATAGATTTTCTCTTCAGTGGTTTCTTTTTAGTTTCATTTCAGCCCTAAATGAGTATTTTATGTCTTTTGGTGTTCAGTCCTGTGGTAAAATTACTGTCAAAGCTATATCAAGGAAATAGTGCAGAAGATAGACAAAAACCAATATTATCTTCATTTTTCTGTTTATACATTTAGAACCGTGATGTGCCTATCATAAGATAAGTAGTACATAGGACAAGAAGAATTTATGAAGAGTAGAACATCTAATGGGTTGCCCAATTTAAGTTTTAAACAAGGGATTTTATTTTTGCATGGATGGATGAGAAAAAGGAGTGTCGGTCTAAAGTCTCAAAAAGACAGTAAATATCGACTCACACCCTCGACTCTTCTTCCAAGTGCGTAATTACAGTATGTGGCCACGGAAGGGAGCACAATTAACGAATGAATGGAAATTAAATGAAAACCAGCAGAATTCTCTGCAGGCAATAGTTCCCAGTCAAATGGAAACAGGGAAAGGAAAAAGGGCGATAGAAATGTTTCTGACCAAATGATTGTTTTCCCCACAATTCCCTATAAGAATGAAACAAAAGTGTTACACATCGGACGTGGATTACTGATTATTTTGTGCATCTAACCTAAACCGGTGCTGCGCAAATAATAGTGCAATGTTATATTTATAAAGTGCTTGGACTTGGTCTGTCAGCTAAAAGTCCGGTCGATAATTGATGTTGTCAGAAGTATTTACTTGCTTACTTCTGTTCAACTGAATCAACTCATATAACTACATTTTATAGAGAATAGAGCGTATTATCCAAGCATCCTCTTTTAGCTTATCACGAAGGAGGATATGCAACAGAATGAAACTTTGTGTTAGGGTGTTGGAAAAATAATGGCCGGAAAGTGTTACAGGAAACACACATGAGAACATTTAATAGATGTTGTCTGATCCAAAGTTTAAAATTGATTTGATTCATTTCAAAATTCTTGTTTTATTTAGAGACATTTTATTTAGACCATTTCATTATTACAAAATATTGCACACAAATTTTCATTAAAACAAAAACTGCTGTGCATCTGGGATCAAAATATAGATATTATTTTATTTAAGCAGATGAAAGTTTGGAATGCTTTATTAAATATTCTGATTCTGTGCCTGGGACAAATACTGAAAATTAGTAATTATTTTGTCATCTTTTCATGAGAAAGGAAACGGTCTAAAAGCTAAGACTGTCTGGATGGAATATATAAAGTGAACAGAATAAACGCTCTTAATTACGGAGTGATATTCTTATAATTATTATTATTATGTAGACATATTGTAGCAACATAGAGGACCACAACTTGGTTTTGATTATATGGATCAGGTTGGAGGCTTTTGGTTCTTTTGTCCCGTCATTTGACGTGAGTTAACAAATATATGGATCCGGAAGATTGTCAGTGTAATGTATAAAATATAGCTTTCTTCATGTTGCTTTCACTCTCATCACATTACAGAAGAAGCAAAGAGAGAGTGCCCATTATTCTTCATTGCTAAGCCGAGCGTAAGTTCCTGAGGTAACTCTCTTGGTTTGAGTCAACCCGAAATTCCGGGTTTTATTTCATTTCATGATGAATATATAGCAAAGCCCAGACCAAATGTACGTGCATTGCATTGTATTTTGTACAAATGCAAGAAATTCATGTGAGATCTCGCATAATATTCAACCGTTTCTCTCTTATCTTCCTTCACTGAACGACTATCGGCTTATTTCGCTTCTTCCTCTCGAGATTTCCTTGCATATATCTCATGTGAATAGTTGCGCCTGCTTGCACTTCACTTTACTATTTCCAAAGCTCTCCCTTTTCTTTAACTCAGGGTTACATGAAGAAGCAATCAAATTTGACAATTCATATTAGTAACATGCTTTGTATTTGTATTTCAAACACGATAAAATAAAACAAAGGTGATTGTTATTACGAGGAAGATATTAAGTTTGAGCTGAGAGTATCTTAGGCGTGTGTAATGAATGACAATTGCAGAAAAGGGATTCCCAGGTGAAATGAAAATGAGGAGCTGAACATTGAACACCCTTCTTCATTATAAAGTCTGGAAAATGAGTCTCTGAAGTGCTTTCAGTCATTCAAGAAGGTTCAGCTGCAGTAAAAGCAAAATGAATGAGATTGTGACAGCAGCCACCAACATTATTCAACCTTCATAGAGATGTGAATCTGATGGGGAAGAGTAGCAATCAGGTTGATGTGGTTTGTAGCCCTGATGTGGGATCATGAATTTGAATTCAGATTTTGGTTTAACAAGAGAAAGGGAAAGATTTAGATGGACAACATGTAAGAGCAAAGTACGTCGCTCGTGATCATGACACGGTATGGTATTATTATTGAACGTAATGTCGATGCCACAGGAAATACAAGCTCTCTACCATCATCATGTTCTTGTCTTGTCATTCGTGCAATTTCAACCAATGTTGTTGTAGCAAAACAAGGAACACGCATTGCTTTGTTCTGTTTTCTGTTGAAATGACTTCCAACTCCCGGTTTGTCATGTCCATCAAGTATAAACTTATAAAAATACATGGAGAAAACGTCTTTACATCGACCCTTCTTCTGGTTTGCGTATGTCAGCAACAAAAACAAATCGTGGTTATACTAAAGTGGGAGAGCTGTACATGCATGCAACGAATTACTTTCATCCCATTCAACAGGGAAAATAAAATCCAGATCCAGACCATGCCCACGTAAATTGTAAAAGTTTAACTCCAACTATGAAATTAACTAATTGTAAGTAGATACTACTTAAAAGACTTACATTGCATTCATCCGACTAGTAACTCAAAATAATTGTAAAAATCCCATGTTTTTATTCCTGAACTATTTTTATGTCCTGTTTACATTTCTATTCCCTCAATATCTTCTGGATTTATCCACAATGAGAAACAAAATGGAAGGACACAGAAATTGGATTCAAAAGAATAACAATGAAAAAATCGGTAGCGCCAACACAAGACCCATTCTACTCAAGGGAGTTTAGAGAATTTAGAAAGAAGGAGTATAAAATGTGAAAAATTCTCATGAAACGCCAGATTTTACAATCGCATCAGTGGGCAAATCATTTCACCTGGTTGATTCGGTCATTTTAGACACCATATATTGGAAGCAGAGTTTGAGAAAAGTCCAACATCGTCCTCATGCTATATTTCGCATCAGTTGCTTTCTGCTGAGAGTAGCTTTCATGAATAGCCAAAGCCAAACAGACTGATTTGAAGAGTCGTAGTCGTTTCGTGTTGCGTAGAAAAAATACGGGAAACCAGCAAGCCTTTAGGAAACGTGTATTAGATATTGGAACTGTGGACTGGAAAGTTTCAAAGTATCAACTATCAACTTGAGTGAAGTGGAGTAAAGAACTTAAAGAAGGGGACTTTTGTGCCAAACATAGATTTATTCAGCATGTACCCCAACAACCAACAATCTTCTCTCAGAAAGAAAACACGAATGCAAGACATTAAAGGAATCGAACTGAACATGTCTCCCACTATCAACCACTTTCATAGTTGCTTATGCTCCTACACTATTTCTATCTACTAATGGCAGTAGACCAAGGCTCCATCAATACAACTGGAATTATTAAATTAACGTTTTTCAGTTCAAGTACATAAATAAAGATATACTCTACAAAATGCTCTGTAAGTATGATCTACACAATATATGCTAGAGTTAACAATTTCTTGACTTTTTTCGAGATAATTTCTAAAGTATTTTGAACAGGGGTCAACAAAAGAAAGATTATAGCTTATAAAAAGTGCATGTAAAATTTTCTTCGTTGTCCATCATGAAGAAAGTTCGGTTTGCAATCTCTTTATACGTCCAAGAAACTTCAATCTACATTGTCCACTTTATCACAATCCTTTTTCTTGTCCACTTTCCAAGTCGGATTAAAATTTTCATGTCTTCCATTGAAAGCTCAAAGGACCTTCTCTTGTGTCATGCCGTTGGGGACATGTAATGTCCAACCCCTTTCAGTTTCTAATTTCTTTTCAGCCAAAAACATGCCTGGGGCAAAAAAGTAGGTTCATGTGACAAGTTTTCAAGATGGGGCATCAGACTTCTTACTTATTATCCCTACTTCTTGCCTAATAAAAGCAGACATCTTACAAAAAAACGATGGGACAGATAATTGATTGTTTTATCAGATCAGATACGATTTACTAAACTATATAGTGCTACATATATATTTAATTGCATATTTCATGGTTGTATAATAGCAAGAGTTATAGTACTATCAACCTAGTTTAAAAACAGATTCATCACGATTAGATTTAAAACTATTCTTTTGGTCTTTCATGAATAAATAATAAGTTGTTAAAATATACAGTTAAACTAAACAGGTATTCTAATAGAAAGGGGGACACATGTAAAATAATGGAGTCAGTTGTTCGATTTATCTTCCAAAACATAATTTTTAATAATCTATCATCGTTTGTCAGAATCTTGTTGGACTTGTCAACTTTTTTATATGTTGTAAGGACTTATGTTGGAAGTAGTTTGAAAAGTTGGCCGTATAAATGAGATTTTGTTGAACAACGCTGCAAGGAGATGAGAATAAACGTAGTTAAACTGAAGTGGGTAGATTCGAATCGATACTACTAGTTTCATCCTTGGATAAGAGAGCTTGATGTTTTGACATTTGATATCGTGGGCGATTTTTCATGACAAATTAGTTTGTTGTCAGCAGAGCAGCATATAGTAGTAGGAAGGGCAGTGTTTGAATAGCAAAAGATATTATATTGATCTTTTTCTTCTTGAGGCTGTATAAAAGTCTAGACCTAAGATCAGCGTATTCTCAACAAGTATTCCTTTTTAATATCACATTATTGTCCCTCGAAAAGTCTCAGAGTAAGATGCATGAGTGGCGCCTACAAGTAGTTCCAGGGATACTTTCTTTTTTACTGTACATTTTAACTTTGTCAAGACTTTCTATTAAATAAGGTTTAACGTTGACTTATTTTTTTCAAAAAAGGAAAATCTTTCTGAAAAAGAAAAGTTTCAACTTTATTTTATGACAAAAAATGGCAATTCATTTCAGGAGCATATACAACAGACCGAGCACGAGGACAAAGTCAAATAGAAAAATTCTTCTTAAACTTTCATACTGAATCGAACTGAGCCATTGTGAATTGTGGCAGACTCTAACTCTTTAAGAAAAAAAAGAAAAATAAGCAAACGTACTTGTATATTTTTCAATCGAGTGATGTACAAAACATTAGTTGTTATATCAAAGTAGAGAATAATGGATGAGACTAATGCTACTGCTATCCTACTGGGAAAAGTAGACAGAAGGATTGGTTCCATTCTGTCCCTTCTCAGATTTCAATTTTAAAAGCATGTTCAAATTAACGTGGACCAAATGGTTGAAATTTGAATCAAGTAAATACGTGGAAAATCAATAAAATAAATCAAAACCGATAATCAATGGAAGTACACTTTCCCCTGTTACTATTATGAGCTTTGGCAAGAACGATATCCGACAGCCTTGTTTATTTCAGCTGTCTGATTCAATCAGTCAAAAATCAATATTCAGGAATGACAAGTTAATCTTGGCTACATTAGTGTTTCAGCTTAGGAATAGAAATATATCGTATGACCATGTACGTGCCAATCTGTCATATAATTTTGAAAGTTTCAACCACGTGGAAAAGTTATTTTTATCCAACTTTATAAATATTTTAATATTAATATTGCAATGTGAACCTCGAACTCGAATGTGAATTCAGCGAAAATGCAAAATTCCTTTGATTTGCAAAATGAAATTAAAACTAAAATGTTTAGAATCCTTTATAAGGAGAATTGGTGTAATTTAAATACATTATTTCATTTATCATAGGCATGCATGCTATAAATTATAACACTTATCAAAATGAAAAGTAAATTAAAGCATAAAGTATATGAGATTGAACATTGGACTATTGGAGAATCCATGCTTTCCATTAGATTAAGATACTCTTTATGTACTAATTTGAAGCCAATTTTTTGCCCTAATATAGTACATAAACCCAACAATCAGATGGTAACGGAAGTTCATTCTGTATAATAGTATACAGTACATAATAAGGTGAAAGGTCTATATCCGTTTTTCTCAAAAACGCCAATCTAATTGTAAGAGCAGGATATCTCAATTCTTTACAACTATGCCCTAAAAACTTACTCATGATGACATTAATTAAGCTACATTATTATCACGTTCATTTTGTTTATTTACTCTTATTCAATGAAAGTAACGTAAACGTAACTAAATTTAAGCTAAGAGCAACCTTGAATACTAGGTGTAGTTCACTGTAAACGACATTATCAGATTGTCACATAAGAGACTCAGGAAAGTATCTAGGTTATATTGTATATATTGGGGTGAGTTCATTTGGGTAGGAATCTAATTCAAATGAAATGCATTTGAGGAGTGTTTGGCTTTCGTTTAGATACTTGTTCCCTGGAGGGGTCTCCCTTTTCCATAACACTACGTCGTGGGAAGATTAAACGATACTGTCAACTTTAATTAAAAGTCATGCTGAGTGACTTCACTTGACTTCATTTTACTTTTCTGAGTTTGGCGTTTTGGCTTCCACTCAATCTGACTTATATGATTAGTTAGGTGTAGTGTATGTATGTACAAGTACACGTATAATAGACACAGCTATGTCGCCCCACTTCCGTCCTTTTCAATTTTCTAACCCAAATTCAATTCACTCAATTCTCACAACCACAGTCTCTCTCCTGTATAAGCAAAAGCTCTCAAGTTTCAAGATTCCAATGAAAATAATATGGACACACGCACCTTCCACTCTATTCGGATATGACATCCTAAAAATCCTAAATCAGTTTCGGTCTGTGAGGTAGCTATGTCTCAATTTTATGCTACTCGATTCATTTCAATACCATTTTCATTGCTTCAATGAAACTCAGAGCTCGATTCAATTACGACAAATTAATGAAGCTCGTTGAAGTTGAGACGTGTATGTTCCAACTTTTTTCAACTTCCAAGTAACAGAAAATTATATTCCCTATCAGTTTTCATCATCTACAAATTCAAGAATATTATTCATATGCAGTCATGTCAATTTTCACGGTAATTTATGCAAGTAACGATATATGATTATTTTTATTTTATACTTCAGTCAGTGCATTACGAAACTCTTTTATAATAAAATAAAATGATGCAAGAATAAATTATGTTCATTTAGTAAATCTAAATAACTTTTAACATCTCTGCAATCTGCACTGCAGTCTATAATTTAATGCATACTATAGATTTGGATTTTGGATTATTAGTGAGAATCCTTACCTTATAGCCTTATTGATGTCATGAATCACGATGAGTAAGTGCTTTTGCTTTGTGAAGCGTAACGAAGGAGAGGAGATGAGTTGCATACACAGGTGGAGTACAACCAACACTTAATTGCTTTCAAGAAGGGTGAATTTGTATCCCATAAGAAAATAAGAGTCCAATAACAAACAGCTCAGTGTTTCACTCCTTTCTCAATGCAAATCAGTCAAAGAGATCTTTAATAATGATTCAATTCCACTCCTGGCATCTGCAGCTCTGTAACAAAAAATAACTGATTTAAATTAAGATGTTTCAAATCTTTCAACATTTCAAGTTTTCATTATGAGATAAAAAATATCATTTGAAAATATTACTCGTTAAGATATCAAAGGTTTTGATGAGTTAAAAGAGCTTCATCATTTCCAGTATCAATGTCATGTATCTATACTATTTAAAAATCAATATTGACTTTTGATATTTTTGAAAGTTAAACGGATGGTTGTTTTTCTCATAG
>JAQFZB010000596.1:0-12430 GCA_034695165.1 Desoria trispinata | reverse complement strand
ACCAGCATCATCCATTTCTAGTTTTACTTCAGTTTCGGAAGGGGCATTTTTTTGTCATACCCAGGACTAAGGGACACAGTTTATTGTCGTGCCAAGGACCTCAGGTAGTGATATAGAATGCCAAGACCAAATGCATTTGTATTGCGCCAAAGAAGGAACTTGGCAAACATAAACAAAGCAACAGCGACCCAAGCTGTTGACAATCGTGAAAGTGTTGAACCAAATGGGGCAATTGATCGAAATGAGACAATTGAACCAAATGGGACATTTGAAGGAAATGAAACAATCGAACCAAATGAGACAATTGAATCAAGTGGGACAATTGATCGAAATGAGACAATTGAACCAAATGAGACAATGGATCGGAATGGGACAATTGAACCAAATGGGACAATTGAACCAAATGGGACAATTGAACCAAATGGGACAATTGAACCAAATGGGACAATTGAACCAAATGGGACAATTGAACCAAATGGGACAATTGAACCAAATGGGACAATTGAACCAAATGGGACAATTGAACCAAATGGGACAATTGAACCAGATGGGACAATTAAACCAAAAAGGACAAATGATGAAAACAAAACTGAAATTTCAAAAATTCAAACTGACAAGCCAATGGATGTTTTAATCTCAGATTCTAGAGTTAAAAACACATCTGGTAGGAGAATTGTAGCCTACAACAGTCTGGTAAATGGAATTAAAAGCATTAGTGCACATTCTAGCGTATGTCCTGGACCACCAATTGAGTTGGAAATGGAACGAAAACGAGGATTGCATTCTGAGTTCGTATTCAAATGCGAATGTGGATGGGTAGAAGTTATATCCAGCAACTCCCCCTCCAATTCCTTGCCAATAAATGATAGTTTTGCGTGGGGTTGTGAAACTGCACCAGCAGGGTACACCGCGGGTTGTACGCTGCTTACTTCAATGGACCTTCCAGTTCCCGCGTTGAAAACATTTCAAGAATGTGAAGCAAAATGTAAAGAACAAATGGAAGTCGCATTCCATCAAGAAATGAAGGAGGCATTACAGCAGGAAAGAGATCTTGCAGTTGCCGCAGAAGAATTTGTTATTGTAGAAGGAAAGAAATATGCTTCAATAACAGTCTGTGTTGATTGCGGCTGGTCCAAAAGAAGCTACGGACATTCATACAATGCTAACTGTGGAATAGCAGTTATTGTAGGGGTTCGAACACAAAAAATTATATATGCAGATACTCGGTGTTCTACCTGTACAATTTGCGACAGAATAACGCCGGTTAGCAGTTCTTCATCAAAGGAGGTGACGGTTCCCTTACATAATTGTCCAAAGAATTGGAGTGGAAAAGCCACACATTATCAGAGCTGGTTTCCAACAAAGTCGGGATCACGGATTGGTATATGCCAAATTTATAGGTGATGGTGATTCGTCTGTACACGCAAGTGTAGAAAATGTATATCCCGGCATTAAAGTTAAAAAACTGGAATGCAAAAATCATCTGTTCAAGAACCTCACAAAAAAATGTAGAGCCATTGCTTTAAACAAACTTACGGGAAAGAATGCTTAAAACATTTCGATCCATGAACGGCGGGAGCTAAATAAACACTTACATAGAATTCCAGTTGCCATAAAAATGTCTGTGAAACACTACAAAGGTACCAAAGAGGCGGAGCCTTGGAAGAAACTGCAGCAAGACATTTTAAACATACCCTATCACATTTTTGGACGACACACTAATTGCAAATCATACTTCTGCAATCCAAATGACACTGAGAAACCTAAAGATATTGACAGAGTCATCCAAATGATGAGCTGTAGCTTCTGGGAGCCACTGCAATCAGCTATTAGAAAAATTGCTAACGAGAGTTTCAGTTTGATGGAAGACAGAACAAGTAACATGTCTGAAAACTTTATGTCTGTAGCGAATAAATTTATGGAAGGAAAAAGGAAAAACATGGGCCAAAAAGGTCTGTATCGGCACCGAATGCTAGCTGCTGTTTTCTCGTATAACAATTGCTCTTTCTGGCCTACCAAGGTATACAAAACATTGTTCAATAAATCACCTTCGACTCCATGGAGAAATAAGTATGCTACTTCCTATCGAGATCGTAACCGTACACAGAAACCTAAAGTGGTTAGGAAAATTAATTTCCCTTTGCCTAGCGAAGCGAACGGAGACAGAAACTACGGTTCAAATCCTGCTAAACCAGACATTTCTGATGATGCTTTAGTAATTGCTGTTCAGTACTTGAGAGATTCTTTACAAGTAAATGAAACACAGCAAAGGCAAATTGAGGAAATGACAAGAGAACAATCAAACAGTAATGTGTGGAAGGAGGAAAGGCTGAAAAGGATAACGGCTTCTAACGCACACATGATAACTCGACTAGGAAGAAAAACAGACAATACAGGGGCCCTGAATAAACACTTTGGCAGAAGAATTTTTAAAAAATTAATCCCATTGATGGAATATGGGAGGAAACATGAAAAGGAAGCTGTAACAGCTTATGAGGTTGCAAAAGGCATGGATCCAGGCACAGTTCGTATTTGTGGTTTGATAGTGTCAAAAGAAAACGGCATCTTTGCTGCATCGCCTGATGGTTTAGTGTTTGAGGATGGTTTGGTGGAAATAAAATGTCCCCCTTCCATTCAACATCACCATCCTAAAGATTGGCCAACAGTTGCACCAAAAAGTAGTTGCATTGAAACTCGAAATGGCGAACTAAAGTTAAAGCTATCTAGTCCATATTATTATCAAATGATAATGCAAATTTACATCGCTCAGCGCAATTGGTGCGACTTTTTTGTCTGGACACCAAAAGGTTTCCATCTTGAAAGAATTGTAAGAAATGATACTACAGACAAACTCTGGAACACAATGAAGGAAAATATGGAATTTTTTTGGGCACATGACCTAGCTCCAGAACTAGTAGATTCCAGATTTGAAAGAGGTTATAAAGAGTACAGATATCCCTCATGTAGGGAAGGTGCAGTTGAAAAGAAAAAAACCAAATCCGAAATTCCCAAAACCGTTCCTAAAATCATAGATAAAATAAAAACCAAAGTCGAAGTTCCAAAGACCGCGCCCATAATTTTGAACGTCACTCCCAAAAAATCTGCTAGTCGCACAGGTAGGAAACGTAATTCGCTTGGTGTCCCAAAGAAATAAAATGTTATTCTTCTCTATGTTCTACCCTCATTTGCAAATAAAGTACAAGAATACAAAATTTATATTCACATTGTTTCGTTTATTTAATTTTTGCTGCATACGGCCCCACATGTAATTTTTGCTGCATAGAACCCCAGATAGGGGTAAAACAATAACAGACCATCCTCTGATGGCTTCGGCCTCTAAACGAGTCATGGCCAATTTTTCAAAAATTATATTTATTGACCAATTTTTTTTGAAAAATTTGGCCGTGACCCGTCTAGATGCCGAAGCCAAATGTTATTGTTTTCTTATGCTTTAATTTCTACCCCCCTGGGGCCCAAGTGATAACGATGCATGAAATAAAATAAATAATTGGTGTAAAGAAATAATTTTTATTTTAGTTTATTGTTGTTGTTGCTGCTGGTCTTGCTGTTGTTGTTGTTGCTGCTGTTGTTGTTGCTGCTGCTGGAAATTCAGTTCCAGCTGAATTTGCTTTTCCAGCAGCAGGGCCCTGTCAGCCAAAACCTCAGGGTCCTCAACCCTAGGGGCTCGTGGTACTTCCGCTCCTGGTGAGGAGTGTCCATCCCCGATGGGTTGGGGATGTCCTCTTCTGGGTCGGAGGTGACACCCCCCTCTGTGTGAGGGGTGACCTCTTTGAGGTCCACCCCGGTAGGGCCCCCTTCTGATGGAGGATTCTCCTCGCGAGAGAATACCCCCTCGCCGACGGTGTTCCCGTTGGCGATGGCCTTGGGATCTCCTTCGGGCGGTGCTCGGACGGTGCTCCTGGGCACTATTGGCACAAGTGGGACGAGAGTTGCCCTCAAAAATATTGATAATGACCATGGTCCTGGGATGACCTAAAACTCAGCCAAAAGTAAAAATAATTCAATTAGTCCTGGGCATGACAATAAACTGCCCCTTCCGAAGCGGAAGTAAAACTACTTACGGATGGTGTCCCTTAGTCCTGGGTATGACGAAAAAATGCCCCTTCCGAAACTGAAGATGGAAGAGTCCACTTTTTTTAGGGGTTTGGGGCTACTTGTTACATGCTCTCTTATATATGTAGGTGATAGAACCTTAAGTTCATTTTGCCAGTTTTAGTTTTTAGTTCTCTCCGTAGAATAGTAGATATATATATAATATGTATAATTTGCAAGGTTGTTTCGTCATTGATAAGTAAGTTTGTAGATATAATAAACCCTGTATTTGTTTAATATTGAGAAAGTTAACCTTCGGTACTAGATTGGATTTCAATTTCAATAACAATGTGATGATTATATTTTTTTAGAGTAATTGCATCACGTTAATAAATTCCAAAATAACAATAAATTTATGAAAACCTGTGGAAAAGTGGATTTTCTACTGTTCTCCATTTCTGATCTCGTCGTTGAGTTCCCTTTATTCCGAGATTTCGACCCAAGGTTTGTTAGTCTTCAAACTATTGATGTTCAAAAAATATTGATCATATTAATTGAATGAGATGATGTAAACAATTTGCTGAATGAAATTCATAAATAAACATTCCCAATTTCAAGATTTCGCATGACTCTGTTATATACTTATTCTGATTAGAGTTTTGCTAGTAAACTACAATGGAAAAGTTAAGGGTTGATAAATAAATTTCAGGATGTAAAATGAAATCTGCAGTAAAGCTATCATGATCAAAATTGAAAATATTTTAGAAGAAATGGGAGATGAATACAGAAAAAGGATGAAATCCATGATCATGAGAATGTATAAATATGAAGGAGGTTGCAGGTGGAGCTCACAGATTGAGTCTTGACTTTTTTAGCTGAAGTTATTTGAAAGACTTTCTCCCGAGTGAAATGATGTGGGCTCATGCAACTGCACCTGAGCACTTTGATTTGATACATGATTACAAATACGATACGAGACGTGAATTATTATAACATTTTTGATATCTTCAAAATCTTCTGAATAAATAAATCGCCCACCACTTTCACTTTTGCTTTCACGATAAATTGTATCCGGGTTTTACGTAATTTTCAGAATCAGAACGATTATCATTTTTAAAGTTTTTTTTCGCATATAAAAATTATAGATTTTCTTGATTTGTTTATTGTTTGGATCGGAAAAGAAATCGACAAAAGGTCATAAATACTGAAATCGTGAAATGAAAAGGAAGAAACAGAAGACACAAAATGTGATATATGGCATTATTATGCTAAATCATTATTTATCAACTCAGAGGGCAGAGCAGAGGGTTGGCTGCTCAAAGGGTTTCAGATTTTAGATCATAATTCTTATATTTCACTTAAACGTAACAATTTAACAAGATTCTGAGCTGCTATAATTATTAGCAATACCTATGTTATAAAATCATTTATTGAAACCCTGCCATTAAATTACAACTACTGGTCTATGAATGTCGTTAACCTATTCAATCAACAACGGAGCAATTGACAGAAGAAATGAACTAGAAGTAGCATCAATAAGAAGATGATGCATAAATAAGAGTTCAAAAGCGAATTGAAATTTCAATCCATATCTCTTATCTGGATGGAATACCAGGGAGAAAGCCCCTACCAATATTTACTAAAAGAAAACTTCCCCCATTGTGTATCTATGTAGGGAAATAAATTTCAAAAACATGATGTATGGCTTTTTACAAATGTTCTATTCGTTTTTAAGTAAAAAAAAGTAGACACAGAATTTCTTACTAGAGCTTAAAAGGTTCGGTTACATTGGGACAGCTGTCAAGTGCACTTGTCTCCCAAAATTCAATATGCCACTACCTTACAGAAGTTTTGCATCAAATCTTGGAATAAGAATTCCATTGCATTCTGTGGAATGCATTATTTCTCGTTTACTGTCTCTGTTTCGACAGCACTTTCACTCTACATATATGCAGTGACATATAAAGTGTTGCACAGACGTATTATTAAGAAATAGGGGTGTGGTAAAATTTGAGTGACATGACCAGAGAGTCAAGATGATTATCAAAGATCTCTAAAACAACTTCAACGAAACCACTGTTCAATTCGAACCTGAGCAATAAGTTGCAGAAGGTTCTTCTGCTGCCATAATATCTGTATAAATTGACTGCTTTCTCCAATAATGCCGTAATGTCTAATGTTGATGAGAACTCTAATGGGCTCTATAATGTGTTCTTTATGATGTCAGTTGTGGAAGTCTTTGAAAGTTTTTGAACTTTTTATGAAAATGGAGAAACTCCAGAAAACAGAATTATCAAGAGAAGCTAAAATTTCAGATCAAAATTCCATACTCATATGTTAGGTCTCTTTTACTAAATCGAAACCTCTCGTTAATAAGGGATTACAATTACTTTTATAAAATGAAATACTTTTTATAAAAGTTTTAAGTTTTCTAAAATACAAACAAAGTATAATGAAATTTAGATTCGGATTGTTTTAATGTGGATATAATAATTGAGGTTTGAAGTTTTAAAATTTATCTATAAACACAAAAAGGTTCTATAATTTTAGAAACTTTGGGGGAAGTTATTTTTTCGCCAATGTTATAATACGCTCCAGTAATTCCATAAGTTCATAACTGGGAGAAATTGAAAATCACTGATGCACCTATAACGGGCAATATTTCATTTGTAAGAGGAAAGTTTTCCCACATTTCTTTATTTGTTTATAAGAAGACCCAGATTCCAAGCACTTTCAAAACATTCCGAAGGACACTCCCTCTTACTATAATCTTCTTTTGTTGTAATATTAAAATGGAAATCATAATTTTCACGCCTTGTACTCTCTTTCAGCTATGAATGGCACTTGTTTCTTGTTTATGAACCTGCCACAAAGTGATTGATTGAAATTTAATTGACATCTTTGCATTTCAACGAGAAAGGAACTACAAAAGTTGCATAATATACTCAATGTCTCACAATACTTGTCAATCAATGCCAGTTTCTAATATAGTTTGTAAATTTTAATAAATAAATTGACTTATGGTGATAATTTGCATGTAAAAAGGATCAATATATTACACTTCAGTAATTGGAATAGACCATAATACTCTAGCCGTAAGTAAGAATTATCAACGCATTAAACTTTCAGTAGATTTATTCTGTACTGTACCCATTCCCCAGCCATTACCCAACTGGTAATGGCATAATGAAACGGACATTAAACGATTGTGTGATTATGAAATTTTGACACTTTTTTGGAGGATTGTGTAATTGTACATTGACTCATGTTAGCATTTCTCGTTGATACAGTTTTTTGATTATCATTTAATTAAGGAGTTGGAAACTTGCAAGTCGAACAACAGATTCGTTTTTTTTATTGCGTGCCATTATTGTCAGTCTAGTTCCACTGACATATTGCGTCAAGATAGTAAGACACAAACCAAAAAGTAAAGTGCGTTGCGTATTACAAATTCTTGAAGGAAAATGCCAAAGACTTGAAATACTGTTCGGAATATCAATTCAGTTGATGACAACTAGGTCAGGAAGAGAGAGAGACGTACACATTTGAATTTTTAAAGGCAACATATTAGTGGGATGCCACGACAAGGTCTTAACAGGAATAAAAGACCAGTAGACGTGGTTTCTGAGATATAATAATGAGGCATTTATACAAAATGTTTCTTACATCAAATACAAATAAGTGGTTCTAATATCAAAATAGAGTTCATTGACTAACTCTAACTCAGAATACTAATTTGGGATTTTAGGATTTATGTCCGGAGAAAGTACACAGAACAGAAAGGAGATAAATATGTGGCAACTAAAATGATGATGAGTTGAACATTCCTGTAAAATATAAGAATAAACACAAAGAAGACGTTTCGTTTACGACTCAAATCTTGAACTATAAAAGTTCCTATTGCTATTCGGAATGAAACTCAATTTGTGAAAATTTAAACACTAAAAATCCAGCTCAAATTGCAGCACAATCATGAGAAATAGTTTTATTGATGGCAATGAATTACATTTCACAAAAATATTAAGGATTTGAAATTTGCAGTCGTGTTTTTGCACAACATCTTGAGATTTAACTTTGATGGTTTGATCTCATCATATTCATAGGTTTACGGGCTGACTAAAATGTACGATTTCTTACGATAAATGCGTCATATGGGGCCATAATTTGGCAAAAGCTTCTAGGAAAGTGTTAGTTTGAATCACTCTTTATGTTTGAACATCTCTAACAATCTACATGCATGTTGTTTTCATTTTTATACCATCTCTTATTTCTTATCGAAAGATGTATGAAATAAATTCTGTATATTTTTGAAGGCGAGGATGCATTGTAAGTAAACAACTTTCTCATCTCATTTCGTTAAAAACCTCTCAAACTTTCTGTAATGTATTTCATAAATAAGTAAACTCTACCTACACGTTTAATGGCATGTCTCTAAAGGAAGTCTATCCATGAATCGGATCCTCTCTCTCGACGTAAGTAAAAGTTGACAGGTGATCAATTCCAAGCAGAAATTGATGTCAGACTACAAGTTTAGGATCATCCAATCAAAAATAGATTACATGGAGAAAGCAAACAAGTTGGTGAAGAGTATAATTGTCTCATTTATGCCTATACTCATTATTCCTGACTGCTCACCCAAACACACGATACATACTATACATCTAAATAATATTTGTATATAATATTGTGTTGTCAAAACTCAAGAAGTACTCAGAAACGCCAATTCGGAGCTTTTACTATTTATGCAAGAATAATCAATGAGCTGTTAAATACACAATATTACTGCATGCTTGTTGCGTTAATTTAACTGCTGCGACACTGAATGGAATAATACAGTAGAAATCAAATCCATATTAACTTTACCCTATAAACTCGTAATGTCTTATTTTAATCACATTGGTATATATTAACTTCAGAATAAAAAACTCCAATTCCGAACTGAAACGCACACTGTATAATGGAACTGCTCATTAGTTCAAACTGACTTAAACTTTTAGTCGTAACCTTCTGTTTAACGAATTAGATCAGTATTTGAAGTTTTGTATGTAAGTTCTCTTTATTTCTACGAGGCCATGGGATGAAAATAATCCGGATTTAATAATTCCCATTAGTGTAATGAACAAAGTTGACCAAAGTCTTTAATTACAACCGATGACGATTGCAATGGAAGCTAGACATGGTTTGCGATAAGAAATTCTAAAGAGATAATTTGAAAAACCTAAGAAAATTTGGTAGAGGTTGGAGATGGTTAAATTAGCTTTTGCGGTGTGGCATTGACATTACACTTGGAAATAAATGGTAGAAATTTATAAAATTAAATTATACGTCAATTTCAGTGGTTTAATCCGTTGCACATAATAATCTAAAGATTTTGGGTAAATGGTTCACTGGGACAATGATATAAGTCCGGATAGATGTAGGAAGAAAGTTTTGATGACTTTCTTGTGTACAAGAACGGCAGGTTATTCTCAAAGATTTTCATCTGATAAGTCACTCAAGACTCAAGCCTGACTTGATATGACAGACACGCTTCTTCCATTTTCATCTCTTATCTAACTCGACTGTGACTGGATTCCAAGACTTCTTCGCTTCAACTCAAAAGTTGACTCTTTCTTCTTGAATAATAATCAGAGCAAAACTTATATTTTTATTTTGTACAAATTATACGGATATTTATTATTCTCCTATGAACATTATCAATAAGGCTATTATTAGGTACTGTCTACTTATAAGTTATGTATGAGCATTTCCATTTATATTTATCTCCAGATCAATTGATTTTTTACAATTGCATACGCCGAAGATATAAGAATAGAAATAGGAACAATATTTTGTTCTATAGTATTATGGAATATAATATCGACAGTATTTGATAGATTTAGGAATGATATGAGTATAAAGTATATAATTATGAGAAAATATTCGCATTCAATTTCTCTGCTATTGAATTGACATAGATCCGATATGGGAACTTGGGATTTCTGCTTTAGTTGTACGCTTTCCATTTACGTCTAATAATACAATTGTTAGATCACGCACTACAGATATCTAATAAAAGGACATTTTCAGTATTCTGGCACGTCGTAAGTCGAATCCAGTTAACCAGATGGAGAAATCCAATTCAGGCTTTGAGATTACTTACTTCTTGTTGTAGTCGTCTCTGGAATTATTAGGAAAGAAGTATTGTGTAGTAGTGCAATATACTGTGATGACCATAACAAATCTGGCTGAGCTGCTGCTTCTGCTAGGATGTAATTTATTAAGAAAAGAGCAGACATGACTGGAGCCAAAAGTAAGTAAAGTTGTAGTACGTTGTATTCTATTGCATAGTGATATATGTGTGGAATTCTCTGTGCTATTTCCACTAATTGCTCAGAGAAAGCGAGATGAGAGAGAAGAAGTGGGAATGAAACAGGAAGGCATACTACTACTATGTACCAAATAAATAAGTATAAAAAGCAGAGAGGTCGAAAAAATCTTTGAAAAACTCTTTTACCTACTTTCGCCATTTACTGGGGATTCTGAGAAGTCGCCCAAAAGGGAGAACTTGGGCAATAGATCATCCCAAGTGCCTAATAGTTTCAACATGCTTCTACAATCTAAGTACAGGGAATCAAACCATGCCAGCAATAATCTATCATTTGAATTTAAAACTGGGTGTCATTGTTTCTACAACATTTGCAGTGTTCTTACTATTATGTAAATCGTTAAAATGTTTTAAATTAGCTACTATTATTTCAATTAATAGTTCTGAGTTAAGCAAGTATGACAGAATATACGTAGCACTAATTTGATTTTATGTTGATAGAAGATCGGACATGACCGGAAGAAGCAAGTATGTATTGCCTATTGCTTTCAACAACTGTGTAAAAAATTTATTTATATTCTTCGCTGCTTTATTGCATTTTCCTTCATTACATTCTGCATTATGATACTATTATGGATAGTACTTTTATAGACACACATTTGTATTAACATTAGTTTCATCTTATAGTACAAATTTCCGCATCTTTAGCAAACAACAGTGTCTCACATTTTCTAGAATTGTGAGGTCATGGTTAGAATCTTAAAAGGAAAATTTGCAATTTCCAGAGAATCAGAGAATACAAGGTGTTGTTGTTGCAGAGAGGAAAGAGTAAGAAGTACCTTAAAGACCATTTTCTAAGAGCAGTGTATTTATTTCGTGGGAAAGGAATTAAGAGTTGTGTATCTGTCGTCTTGAAGATGAAATGTGCAAGACAGATGGGTTGTCCTGAAGGTATAAAATGTGAATTCGGCCATAATTTCTACAGCGATTTGGCGAAAAGGAAATTTTATGGAAGGTCGTAAAGGTGACTAGGACTAAACTAGAAAGTGGAGTGGATTCCATGCCAAGAAGAAATAGAAATTCACTTGCTGATGTTCTTAGTCCAAAAGACATTATCTAGTGGTGTGTGGGACATACATATAAACATACAAGAAGAACGCCACCTCAATTCACCACCATTGCTACTTAGAAAACAACAACCAGTGCATTTCATATCAACGACAAAGGTCTATATGTTGTGCGGACCTCATGTCGTAAAATACCTTTGTAAGTAAACTAAATGGCTTTTTGCAGAAAGTACCTTAAGTGATGTCTATTCAAAGGATTTAAGTCCTGTCCTTTTCATTGCATGGGTTTCCAAACATTACAACGTATGGAAATGTTAAATGTCCCTTGTACAAGATTTAAATCCTGTCTCACAGTTTCAAAGGATGAGGAATGGAACATTTAGCATTTCCTGTTGCAAATTAAACCTTCCTAAATAATACAGTAGTAGTGACATAATTCAACAATAAAGCCAACAAAACGCATTTTTAAAGGACATGAATGATGTCGCAGTAATGTAATAAGGATGTGGGGAAACGGAAGGCTTTAATATTGTAACAGGACAGAAAATGTTCATAAGTATATAGTGTTACAGTAAATTTTGAGAAGGTTGCCAATTTACGACGATAATTTGTAAGTAGTTTATGCAGTGTTGAATATTCCAACTTCCAACAGAAAAGAATTCCTTATTGAAACCCATGCATAAGTATTTTCTACCTTGTCAAAAATAGAAATTGTTTCATTTATCCAGTTTTTGTATTTTGAAGTTTATACGACACACACCCGTATCCGTGTATCTCCTAAAGTCATTTCATATAAAACAAGAACGAAGGAAATTATTAAAGTTCTGAGAGAGACAGCTACGCAAGGGGGAAGGAAGAGGAAGACAAACGAATGACATAAATCAACAAAGTGCGTTCTGTTTCACGGCAGAACGGAAAATGTGATAGTATATCTCATTTTGCATCTTTTAACTGTTCCTTATTATTGTATCTATATGTGACATTGAATAATTCCATGGGGTTC
>JAQFZB010000595.1:0-12441 GCA_034695165.1 Desoria trispinata | reverse complement strand
TGTCGTGTCAAACTCTCTTCGGAAAGACGAGTAAGTTCACTATAATCAAATTATTACGCATATTATTAATTATAATGTAAAACGAAATTAAACTCTGTTTGTTTTACTTAATAAAATAATAATTATACCTTTTTGTCGGAGATGTTTGAATTCCAATATGAGCTTCCATTTTATGTCCAAATGTGTCAAATTGGTACGAATTAAAAAGTGTTGTAAGATAAAAGTAAACGAATTTATAATTCTCAGCTCATTTATTAGACTGATGTATATAACTTATAAGAGTTGTTAAAATCATTTAAAAACTTTATTTCAGTTTCAGTCTAGTTTTAGCACCGAAATAGTTTTTGAGCACGATTAATAAGACATGTAATTTACGACATGTCTATTTTCCTTCCCCAATTAAATTTTCTAATTAAACTTAAACACTTTATAAATTTAATTCTCGTGTTACCCGTTCCGAGAAAAATAATAAAATGTTAATCGTAACTTTCATCTGATGAGTCATAACTCAAAGTTTAACATAGGTAAATGATTGAGAGTTGAACAAATTAAAAATCGAAACAATAAACACTTATATTACTGCCCTTCTATTTATACAAGTAGCAAGAGAAACTTAATGTCTTTTTATATATTGATGACATTGCATTGTTAATTAGTCTATTAATGTAATCCAATATACTAAAAGGTATAGAAAGATATTATACTCTGTTAAACTTTGTAGACTTAAGATTTACTTTACACAGAGGCATAGACTACCAAGAACTCCATACTAAATGCTCAGAGATAGTAAGTAAAAAACAAGAAGAGGGTTCAATATAAAGCTATCGTGTTTCTTTCCTCTTCTACACATTTTATAGAGATAAAAAGGTTTATTTGTATGGACATGGAGTGCATTTATAGGCAAGGGTGCTATTGGATTTGCTGCAGAGGAAATCACAAGATGATGATATTAAAATTTGTGGAGACATGAGCGCCAGTATTCTCTATTTTGCAGGCTTCCGTTTTTCATGCCGATGAATTTATAAAATATAATCAAGAAATTAACTAATTATTAGGATGTCAATTTTATATCGTATATAGTGATGCCTGTCAATATTTATTATTAGATAGCGACTAACGACACTATAAACTAATTTGAAACAATTTTTATTCTATTTTTTTCAATTTATACAGGGTTTCCATAAAATCTAAATTATTCGGTACATGAAAAGCAATTCCTGTTGTAGCTAAATCAGTTGAACTAAAAACCATTTTAGCCATTATAATCCATTCAGGAGAGTTGGCTTCAATTCTGGGAATATTCTGCGGTACAATGTGTAACTTATCAAATGCAATCATTCCTACTAAATAAACATCTTCAAGATGAAATAGGGGAACAGTTAGACTAGTTTTAAGTAATAAAGAAATAACATCAGATCCAATCACAGTTAGAGCACCTGGAAAAATCAAATTGATTACCAATGTTTTAATTTAATTATGTCTGCAGTCAAATAGTCAAACTATTACTGCATGTATAAGTCTTGTAACTATTCAAATTTAATTGAATCAAATTCACCTGTAACAAATGGTGGATAAGAATCTTCAGTCCACCAATCTTCAGGTGAAAACCATTTTGAATAGGGATTCTTATCAACGGGGTCACTAACGCGAAGTTGACCTCCAATGTAATTAACCCATGATTGTTGTGGTACTGATTGAATATGATTCACCATATTTTGTATATTTAGCAGAATGTCATCGTCTGTTTTTATGAAATACTTTGCTTCGGGACAATTTTTTGAAAACCATTTTAGCATTCTCAGAGTTTTTAAGGCTAAAAGATAATAATTTTCTGTGAGATCTTCAATTATTATGTCATTATGCTCCATTGCTTCGTTATTGAGTTCCTGATAAATATAAAAATAAAAATTCCAGATAAAAATGTTCATTTGTGCTATTGTAAAATTTTGCAGCATTTATACAAAGTACTTTAGTAATATTTTTCTCTCCAGAAACTCCCACGAAAAAGAACGCTTTCACTACAACGGAAATTTTCGGAATATCTTGCATCCATGTGTTTCGTATCATTTTTCTTCTCAGATAATTTTCTGGTGTGGATTTTATTAGTATGATCCCAAAAATATCTTCCTAAATCATCATGACTTTTTTCAAAAAACTACTTATAATGCCAATGTAGGTATATGTGTGTAAATTAGGTTAGCTTACATGACATGTTATTGATGGTTGCAGCCTTGTTGTGTTTTCTTCAGGCTTAAGTGTTACTGCCGTTAATCTTGTACCTAGAATTTGTTTTATATTTTCTGTAACTTCTGCGGAACGAATTTTACGTTCTCGGGGTAGTTTTACAAGAAATAACCATCCAAGTATACAACTCATTACCAAAAGTAATTTAAAAATAATTTTAGCTGATCGATTGTGCCGTAGTATTCTAAATAACCGTATGAAGTAAATTATTATCACTTTCACTTGGGTCTGTAATCGTTTAATTAATTTAGAGATACAATTTTGTAATTTGAAGAGTGACCTCATGATTTAGATCTGTTAAATTAATTATGGTAAATGAATTAAAAATAGGTTAAAAACAACAATAAGAATGCCAAAATTGAAACCGATCACGGATCCAAGATGAACATATAATAAATTAAACAATAATTAAGCAGTTGTCAATCATTATATTTTGTCAATTTTTTGAAATTATCCTATATATCTTATTCAAATAAAAGAAAAAGAAGTCTCAATGTATTAATATTCACGGTAAAGTCAAAAGAGGAAAGATGCAATGACAATTATAATAGGCTAGAGTTAAAATAGCAAAGTGTGATTTTCACCGATTTACTACTGAAAAGTAAGTAATACGTTCATATGTGTGGGGGATAATTTTATCTTTTTTATTTAAACATAAGATAACTACTTGCGAAGACCACCATTAACAAATAAAGACTTTATCTACCCATGTCAAATTCCCGTTTCATTTTGGCAACACGTTAGTTAATGAGTACGTAGTGAAAACCAAACGGTTTCCAAACCCCAACAGAATAGAAAGAAAGCATGTATTGATACGGTTTCATTATCGTCAACCAATTTATAGCTTGTGGATCTCAATGTGTTATGGGCGATACATGTAGCATATAAAGTAATATTGTATAAACCCATTAGAGTTTAAAATTTAAAGCTCATGTCATATAATCGAGTTTGAATTAACGATGAAGTTAAAATATAAATTAAGATTAATATTAGGGATTGTTGGGTTCGTGACATTGTCACCGATTGTATACTTTTTAATTGCAACATTTTTGCAACATTGGGATCTGCGGAAGATTAATTACCGTGATCGAGTTTCAGATTACATCAAGCGAACAATTTCACCAATGAATGCATCGTATCACTACAAGATGAATGAAGATTCTATTGTGATATATCCAGAGTTCCCAAACACATTGGTACGCGAAATCGAAAATAAAAATTATCTATAATTTAAATTTTTATATGAATTTAATTCAGCTCAGTAGCAAAATTCTAATGGTTGTAATCGTAATGACAAACCCTGAGAACGAAGTTCAGAGAAGGACGATTCGAGACACTTGGAAAAAATTCGAGTACGAGACAGACTGTTTGGTTTACTTTTACATGAATAAACCTTCCGATGTTCAAATGATGGATGTATGATGACGTACAGAAACTTTGAATATTTTTTAACAATTAAACAATGTTAAGATATTTAATTTATTTAGAAATTAAGAGAAGAGTCAATTGTAAACAATGACATGATAGTGGACAATCAGATATATGAAGATGGACCGATGCAAATTATTCACCCTCAAGCCCATTCTTCCATAAGAGCTCTCAGACTCCTGAATTGGTATCACATTCATTTCATGGAATTATCACAATTCTTAATTAAAACGAATGACGAAACATTCGTCAACGTACAGAATCTCCAAAAGTATTTAATAGGTTTAAAATATTCTGAAATAAAGAATGGATTCATTGCTGGAAATGTTCCTGAAGAATATGAAACACGAATTGTTCAATCAGAAGATCCGTATTCAAGACGGTTTGTTCCGAAAGAGTTGTGGAATTCTGGAAGTTATTTTCCCGAATACATTGATGAACAATTTACCATTTTTTCATCGAGAATTATTCCGCAAATATTAGAAGTCAGTGGAACTATTCCACTTTTTCATTTGGATGATATTTTCATAACTGGGATGATTGTGAAAGGGACACTACATTTAAATTTTACAGAGTTGCCCAACTCTAAAGGAGATTGTTACAGCACTTTACCTTTACCTTTACTCTTTTGGTGGAATAATAATAAGGAACGAGAGACTTTACAAGATGCTATCGTTTTAAAGTGTCCCGATTCTTGGTACATGACTCGTGCATTTTCACCACATAAAGATCGACTATTAAAATTACAGAACTTATATATGCAAACTGAAGTTTAAAATAAAAAAACAAGGAACAAGGATGCGTATTTAGGTTTATTATATTATTAATCTCATTTTTAAAGTCTCTTGGCCATTACTATTGCTACTTCGTCGTCTTTAGCATTAGGGAATACAATATTTCCATCAGGACATTTGTAATCTTTTAAATTTCTCCTGGTTAATTCAACGAAACCCATTTTTCTTGCAATTCGTTGGCTATACGGTGAGGTGAATATACTTTCTGCGGCAGGAATGTTTTTTGACTGTAATAGTTTAATTGCTCTATCATAAATCTCTGAAGCCAGGCCTCGACCTCGAAATTCTTTAGCTACAGAGACAAATAGGAAATCGCCATAAAGATCAATTCCTAATTCTTCAAAAATATTGGCTTCTTTATGCATTTCCAGAATATTTGGTATCATTCTTTTAACTTCATCCGATTCAAAGAGTGCAAAAAGTTCCTCAAGATTGTCTCCTTTTCTTGAAATCCCCATCACTCTCACACCAGCCACCTTATTTTCAAAAACTTTGCTTTCAAAAACTGTTTAAAATTATTATAAATGTAGTGTAAGAAATGTTTATACCTTTCCCGTCTCCTTATGAATAGCCATGAAGCTGATGCCTTGTTCCAGAAATACATAAGCAAGTTTGTCGAAATCAGCATTCTTCTTTTCCCCTTGACCCATTTGTCTACTCATGGGCTCATCTACATAGAAATTATTTCTAAGATGTTCCAATATACTAGAATAATCTTCAGGACTTGTCATCTTGAAGGAAAATTCATTCCAATCCCCTTCGACAATTTCGGCCATGTCTTTGAAGATGCTATAAAAAATATAAGTATGATTATAAATTAGAATTTATTATCAGATTAGATGACTTACAATTAAATTAATAAGGTTGAACAGATGCTACAGAACGTGAACTCTATTATATTTCACCTGTGTAATTCTGCAATGCTTTAGTATGGAGTCTCCTCCTGTGATATATTACAGTTGCCGTAATCTTATTGACAAGAAGGTCTTTGAGAAGTCTATATACACTGAAGGAGTTGATCTCAAACACTTGCCACTATTGGGACTTTCCTTTATCTTCTTCAAATACAGTTCAGAAAAGACTCACGGTTGGGAATGTTAGAGAACGGTTTGGTGAGAACGAATTACATCGCCTCTTCTCTCAAGGATGTGTTACCAACCGAGAGAACATGACCATGAGATATGTTTTGCAAATTTCTGCTCCATCAGAACCAACAAGTCATAAAACATTTACTCGGATTCCAGTATTCATTCTCCACTACAGATCACATATCAGATCCCATACAGATCAAATATAAAGCCCATGCATAGACTATGAAATCGTACTATTCCGATCAATTATGAATTTAATTACATTTAATTACGATCGAATATATACGAATTTGAGGAAATACATATTTTTGCTAAAAGCATGAACATATGCGTGAAGTGAAATGACCGATCGAAAAAATTGGATGAACCCAATATAAATTATATAATCACAATTTTTCATTAAGGTGAATATCTTGATTGGCTTCTAACTTGATGAGCACGGGACTAAATAAAGAGTAGCTTATTGCCAAACCGTTATGAAATTCTGTGGCTATAAATGATCATAGTACAGAAACTGACAATACGATGAAAAATAATCCGATTAAGTTTTCCCATCAGGGAATGAATAGTTAGTTCATAGACAGATTATTACTGCAAAGAGTTAACAAGCATTTAATTTCAATGTATCATCAATTCAATTCTGTATGTTGTAAAAATGTAATGGAAAACACAGCTAGATATAATAATACTTTTAAAGTGAAATACCAATCATAGGCGACATTTACAATTCCAAAGTTTAGACAAAACATTGCAATACATTTTGTGGAAAAGTGTACAACGCGTAGACCTGGAATAGTACGAAAAGTAATACTAAAATTTTCAATAAATTAGTACATTAAGTAAAATTAAATAAACGTTTTTCACAAAATAGACACAAAATGGCATACAACCTAAATTCAAGCAAGCAATCAACAGACCAACTTCTCATGGTCCGTCCTGCGAAATTTGGCTTCAACAGTGAAACTGCGGAGGACAATGCGTTTCAGCAAAAACCTTCAGATTTCATTTCTAAAGATGAAATTCATCAAAAAGCCTTAAACGAATTTGACAGTTTTGTAGAGAAATTACGAGGCTCTGGAATTACAGTTCACGTTATTAAAGAAATGTTGGAACCCAATCTGTCATCAGATTCTATTTTCCCTAATAATTGGATATCATTTCACGAAGAGGATGCTACTATTTGCATTTATCCTATGGCTGCCCCATCAAGACGATTAGAAAGAAAATCCAAAGTTTTGAAACAAATTGAAGAGACATTTCATTTGAAAAGCATTGTAGACATGACACGATTTGAGAATTACGGACAATTCTTGGAAGGTACTGGTAGCATGGTTTTAGATAGAGTTAATCATATCGCGTATGCCTCAATTTCTATACGCACGAATGAAGAACTTTTAAAAAAATTCTGCAAACTATTCGGTTACTCATTTGTGATCTTTCATTCGGTGGATGATAAAAATCTTCCCATTTATCATACAAATGTCATGATGACTATTGCAGACAAATATGCTGTCGTTTGTTTCGAATCTATTCAAAATGAATTGGAAAGATCTTTGATTTTAAAGTCATTGGAAAAGAGTGGAAAAACTATCATCAAATTGGCATACAAACAAATGAACAGTTTTGCAGGAAATATGCTCCAAGTGAGGAATAAAATGGGAAAAACGCTTTTGATCATGAGCACTCAAGCATATGTATCATTAGATTTTGAACAAATTGCTCAAATTGAGAAATTTGATACGATTTTACACTCGGAATTGTCTACCGTTGAAAAATATGGGGGTGGTAGTGCAAGGTGCATGATGGCGGAAATATTCCTCCAGGAAAAGATATAGGTAATATTAATAAAATTAAAATCAAGAGATGCAATTTAATTGATAAAATAAAAGAACTAAAATTAAAGTAATTAGAATTAGAACTGAACTAAATGAAATTAACAATTATATTATATAATAATGACTTCCTATTTTTGTCACTTTGATTGATTGACTCAATAATATAATTATATAATTCAATTCAACGCAATAAGTTGTAATGTACAAATACAATTAAATGTAATAATCGATCAACTCAACAGGTTTTTCTACATTTCTTGCATCTCATTCTCACTTCCTTCCTTCTTAATTCTAATTAACAAGTAACCCCCACTTGTCTGCAATGTACATAATATTATATAAATGTATTTTGAAAAAATAAATAGACGTATTTAATCAAAATAATGTCAACGAATGTACACTAATTAAAATAAATTATTTTCATTATGCTTAAAAATGCAGATGTGAAATGTTTCGTCGGCTAGCTCAGTTGTATTTTACATTTTACTTACTCTAGTCAACAAAAAAGTTTCCAAACTTGTCAAAATGACAAAGAAAATCAAAGGAGCACTTTTATACCTACTTTTAATAATATTTGTTGTGAAAATTTCATCCAGGCGTACTGATGTCATGCGTAAGTTTAAGTAATTCCTTACAACAAAAATTTATATTTCATTATCCAGTTTCTTCTCATCGTTTTCAGTTGCTCCAAGTTGCTTCCAGAGGCCAGAGATAGGAAAATGCCTTGGAACTCATATGAGGTGGTATTATGATAATAAAAAGAATAAATGCGAAGAGCATATGTGGTCAGGTTAGTCGTAATCTATTTCGCCATATTTTTTGTGTAATTTTTAATATTATTGTTTCGAATTAGGTTGTGGTCCAGGTGGCAGAGGATTTACAACTTACGTGAATTGCATGTGTCAATGCCAAGGTTGTTTAAGTATTTAAGATTTTAGTCAGTTTAATTACAGTAATTAAGTTACAGCATGGTCTATGATGTACATTTTAATGCTACTATACCGAAACTGTTTTTATCACAGAGATGTAATGGAAAAATAAAAATTGTTGTACTAATATCAAAATCATCAATCATGGTTGGCTTATGACAAGTTTCTTGTACTCTTCTTTGGGATTATCTTGATAATATTTCTGAAGAAATTTGCATGTCAAAATCATTTTAATGTTGTTCTGTACAGCATATTCGAATGCACCCTGTATTATATAAAATTAGGTTAAGCTACGGTTGAAATAAAATTTAGTATGAAGTTTCTAACGTGTGCCAAAATTTTAGCAATTCCTCTTCCTTGAAGAGATGGAGGGACTTCGGTGTGCCACATATTGAAAACGTCCTTTCTCTTGTAATATTCTAGTTTAGCCTCATCTATTGTCAGTAAAACATTTGTTAATTTCATTTTATAACGATACACGATAAAAAATTATATAGTACTTGAATACCTTCTCCTCCCAAATTAATATAGAATTTTTTAGCCTTAGGATCATGTTGAACGACCAGCTTCTCTGTAGAACTGGAACTCATTGTTACGCAAATAGAACCTGAACTATTCAAAACTGTGGAGACAATTAAAGGTTTCTTTGAAACTTGAACTGCTGGAAAGTTTAAACCTCTTGATATACATGAAAAATGTTTTGTGACAAAAATCCGACTTTTAGTTCTGCTATTGAAAATATTGCTCCCCCAAAGACATTGAAGGTGTTTGAATCTCTGTAGCATAATAAATAGTATTCTGGACTGTATATAAACAATCCAACTGAAATGGCAATGTTGAGGCTTATTCCGGTGATATCCCTGAGAACTCTTTGAAAACTCCTGCCTAAAAACTTGAGATTATTGTGGAAAGACATGAGAACTTGTTAAAAAGTAGTCATGGATTTGGTTCTATTTTCTGTTCTAATTATTTTTCAATGCATGTTAGTATCCAGCCCGGATTTTATGACAATTATCGTCCCCCTCTCAACTATAATTGTCATAAAATCCGGGTATCCAGCTCTGCTATGTTATGGGCATGTAACGCTAGTGGAGCCAAATGTTTGCCAATTGAAGTACAAGAATTTTAAATGATATGTTTATCTTTATTTTAAAGTTAAAATGTAATCAGGGAGGACGGAGGAATAAAAATGATTTTTGTAATATTAACGCTTTGATACTTTAGCTGAATATGGGGCAGGTGTCAATGTGAATCCAAGTTCAACTGGTTTGCTGTTGGAAGCTTGAGATACTTTTTCAAAATGAAAATTTTGTAATAAAGCTGTAAAATAAGTAAAAAGTGTTGCTCTGGCTAATGCTTCTCCGAGACAAACTCTTCGTCCTATAAAAAATAAGAATTTTATAGATAGTAAATGAGGGAATAATGAATCATTTCTTTAATAGATTTCCAAAATCATACCTCCACCAAATGGCAAAACTCGTTGAGTTCGTTCAACAATTAGTTTTCCATCGGAATCAAGAAATCTCTCGGGTTTGAAAACCTCTGTTAAGCGATATTTGTATCGTCAATCAATTTCTTATAAAACTGTCAACTATAATATGAAATAAAAATTTCGGATTTTACCAGGATCTCCCCAAAATTCTTTGTTCATGTGTATACTGAAAATGTTCATAAATCCAACTGTGCCCTGATGGTTGATTAAATCCAAACAACAATTTTTAAAAAATGCTTCGAAAATTAAATAATTTTTATACCTTCTTAATGAGGTAACCATCTATCCATACGTCTTCTGTTGGACATCGGACAGTCATCGGTAGCACATTTGCCATTCGTTGAATCTCTGTAAGCGTTGCTTCTGTATAAGGCATGCTGCAAGTAAATTTTGAATTTATGAAGAAAAAATAATCAACAAAAGTAATTTGATAATAATTAATACTTTGCTTTATCAGCTATTGTTGGTAACCGATTCCTTCCTACCACACGAAGAATTTCTTCTTGAACTTTGAGTTGAACTTGGGGATTCATCAAAATGTAATAAAATCCAAACTCTAAGGTATTACTAGTTGTTTCCGCTCCAGCTTCAAACAAATCTGTTGTAACTGTTATAAATTGCTCATCTAAAGTCGGAGAATGGAATAATATATGATTATAATTATGATTCCCATATTATCACTGCATCTTGTTTAATTCTATTTACCGGTGTAATGATTCGGAACAGTGCTAAGTTTCTTATGGTTATCAATTTCATTTAAAAATACATCAATATAATCCTTCTGCTCATCTTTATATGTTCCTTCCTCGCGTCGTCGATTCAATATACCCTGCAACAACATATAGCAATTGAAACGAATACTTAACTTGATGAATTGTAATTAATATATTTATTAAACGTTCACAAACCCTAAAGTACTCTTGCAATTGTCTATTACAATCCTTGACATAAGTGTTCCCCGTGAGTCCAGGAAAAATATACCTCAGAAATGGAAAAGGTATCAAAACACCCCCACCAATTGGGGTGGCCCTGGAAAGCTTGTCAACAAGAACAAGAAGTTCATGAAGACGTTCATCATCTTCTGGAGTTCTAATGCTACAGACCATGCTCCACAGAACATTCAAAACTGGCATTGGAAATAATTTCTTCATATCGACAATGGATCCATTTTCTCTTTGTGTTTGATCTATTTTCACCAATAAATCTTTCACTTGATCTTCAAGGACACTTTCCATACTCCGTTGTTTCCCGTAACCGAAATCTCTTAGTGTACGAATTGTAAATTTACGCATTTCCTTCCATACATCACCGCTAATGAAAATTATCCCTGTTATTTTATTCCAAACAAGTAAGAAAGAAATTATTATTATAGTGTTGCTGCATTAATTAAATGATTTATTATACTATACCTAGAGGTATCCCAAAACTTCTTTCAGCAAACATTGAATTCCAAAATCTGTCAACCCATAGTTCGTGGTTTAGAAGTTTTTTGACTGTCTCAAAGTCATCGAATAGTACTATAGAATTAAAGCATTTGAAAATAACAACATATAAATAAAGTATTATTTAAACAATAATAAAGCACATTGTACCTCCTTTGTAAATTCCCAGCTGAATTGAACTAATTTGTCCATATTTTTTTGAAAGATTTCGAAAAGTCTCGTATTGCGGCCGGGTTTTGTCAATTCCTAACTGTATAACGTTTCCAATCAGTGGAAGTCTAAAGGGACCTAGTATGTAGTATGTAGCTATATACTTCTTTCATTGGAAATTATAAAACAAATTAATCATGTTATACTTACCCGGGGGTCTTTTAGAGTGAAAGTTGTCCAAATACGTCCATAAAATAAGGCAAATTGTTAACGCTGATAAAAGAATTACGAAAACCATTTTTGAAAATTAATATAGGTTAAAAGAAGTTATATTATATTAATTATTCTTTTATTATATTTTTTAATGCAATAGAAAATCTGGATTGAACATAAAATGCATCAAATGAAGTTCATTTATTTATACAATCATTGATAAGTGCGATAATAATGTTTTCGAGTGTGAATGAACGGACATCAATATTGACTTTATCATCTTTCAGAAGTCTTATCGACTCCGACAGCGTCCAAAGTCAATAATTTCATGTTTTTCAATTCTTCAATAGAACTTCTCACTGTTTCATCGTTGCATCATAAATACGTACATTTTTAATCATATCATTCTCATATGACATTAAAATGAGTATCCGATAAGTAAAAATCCTATAACAAAGTACGTTCTTGTGACAAATTATCACAAGTTTAAGCTAATTGTACGTGGACAAAGCATGAAATGAAATAAACTACGAGAAAGCATTGAGGTCAGTCGTCTCGTATAAGTCGTAATACGATTTTCGGTTTACCATATGTATTAGTCCTAAAATCCGATTAACCGTCATAATTTTGTCTTAGAGGTCGTGGTCGGGCCGTAGCCACATTATGCGTGTGGCTACGGCCCTGAAAGGAAGCATTTTCCTCTCCTCCGTTTTAAAATTAAATTAAAATTTCAAAATTTAATAGTTTCTGATATTTAAAATTGTCAAAAAATTTTTCTCAGAATTCTACAACTAACTTCCAATAGAAATTTAATCGAAAATCT
>JAQFZB010000594.1:0-12472 GCA_034695165.1 Desoria trispinata | reverse complement strand
TTTAACATTAAGTAATAAGATTATCTTGGTAGATGCAGTAAGTATTACAAAATTTTTGTTTAGGTCAACGAGCCGGCGTTCCAGGAAAACGACAAATTCGTCCCAAAAATGTGGAAGAGTTAATGACTGCAGATATTCAAGAGTTAGGATCGGACGAGGACCCGGATTTTGATGTGTCAAAAGATAAATATCATAACGAGAGTGATTTGTCAATCGATGAGTCGGATGATGGCGAAGGAGGGTCAGGCAAGATTGACGATGATGAGAATGATAAAGGATCTATGGATGGAAATGTCGAAGACTCGGATGATGAGGATGACGATTCCTATGATGCCAACCAAGATATAAGTAAGTCGTTCAACAAAAATGTACTAGATGTAAATCATCTTTAAAGTGAAGAAGAAAATTAAATGCCTTCATTTGTTGTTTTTTTTAGATAATTATTCATCTGGTGATAGTGATGTGGATGAGTCAAATTCTGACTCTGATGAAAAATCTGGCGATGAACGGTCGCCCTCACCTGTCAAGAAAAAATCTGCTTTAAGGGATACTCTTGAAAAATTAAGCGAAGCTGCATTTCATCCCCCACCATCAAAAAAGAAGAGAAAGAAACCTAAAAAGACTGTTAACGCAAGCACTTCCATTGGAGGTAAAGCCAAGGGGAAAAGTGACGACGCTTCAAAATCCAAAAAGAAGGTGTCCAAAACTTCAAAGAAAGAATCCAATACTCAACCTTCAAAGAAGAAGCAACCCTTAGGCAGCAGTAAAGCTTCAGACCAATCGCATTCAAAACTTAAACGACCGAAAAGAAAAGCTAGTGAAAAGTCCAAATCTATTTCGAACAGAGTATTAGACATGGAGAAATCCCAAAAGGAGAATCGAAAAGAAGTACAATTTCTAAGATTAAAAAGCTAAAGTATGTTTTTTTAAATGCTTGTGTCTTGCTTAGATCTCCGTTGGAAGTCCTATTTGCTCAGCCTGTCTTGGAAAAGCTAGTGATGAATTAAACGAAATTGTTGAATGTGATTCTTGTGGAATTACTGTTCATGAAGGTGATGCCAGTGGTTTGATAAACTATTGTAAAAATTGGTTTTATTTGTATTTTAATTTTAACTAAATAATCATATTGTAGCATGTTATGGAATCAGTGATACATTGAGCGTTTCTAGCGGATCTGGTTCATCATGTTCAACGGAACCTTGGTTTTGCGATGCTTGCAAAACTGGGGCAAAATTTATTTCGTGTGAATTATGTCCAATTAAAGGTTTGTTTAGATTAAACAAAGTGTAATATTTTAGTAGTAAATGCTAAATCATCTCTTCATTTCAAGGTGGTCTATACAAGGAGACAAGTGTTGGACGTTGGGTGCATCTTGTTTGTTCAAGATACACTCCTGGAGTTGGCTTTAACGAAACTGGTCTTCCAAGTCTTTTGGACATTCCTTATACTCGATGGGGGGCTCATCCATGTTCAATCTGTGAGGATTTAAGATTTGCTAGAAGTGGGATTTGCATTCCATGCGATGCAGGACTATGCAAATCTTACCTCCATGCAACGTGGTACGAACAAATCTTAGCTTAATAACAGTTTTAAGCCTCAGACTCGCCAAATTTCTCATTTGGTTTTCTGTATTACAGTGCTCAAAAGAGTGGACTCTTGTCCGACCCTGTCACACAAACTATGGAAGCTGATCCATTTTTTGCAGCTTGCAAGCTGCACACAAATCGTGAAACATCAAAGTAAGCATTTGAAATAAATGAAATTCATAGTTGCAATTTGTTTTTACTTATCTGAATTTTGTATGTATAGGCGTCGATCTAAGCAATTTTCCATTCTTCAAGAACAATTACGAATTAAAAGAGAACAAAAATTATGTGACAATTTAACTCCCGCTGAACGTCACAGTCAAAATCGCATTCGTAGAAAGCTGGAAAGAATAAGATTCAAAGTAGCAATAAAACAAGCTCACAGTTTTAGTCAAGTACAAATTCAACCAGCGGAATCGGGTCCTTTAAGTCAGCAAGCTAGCCAATTGAACATGCTTCCACCCCATTTATCGCCATTCACTCCTGATATCCTTCCCCAAAGCTGGAAAGAAGGACAAAAGAGATCAAGACTTTTACCAACCTCTGCTGGAACTGCCATTTCATTCTTAAGAAAAGCGGAACTTATGGGACTTGACATTAAAGCATTAGATTTGGAAGACAAAAACACAAGAATTGTTGCAAGTGTGAAAAAGAAATGGAATGTTTTACCAGGGCTTGGCGTAGAATTTGCTGCATATTATGCTGATAGAGAAAATAGAATTAGTACTTTAACTCAACAATGTGCAAAACTGGAGAAAGAAACTCGAGCACTTAATCGGCAGCAGGAAGATGTTCAGGAATCCTTTGATCAACATTATGTCCATGCTGAACTTATGACTGAAGATACTGATAGGATGAGAGATGAATTTATTGAACTCAGTGAACTATTGAAAGGAATTATCCCCTCAACACAGAAAAAATTAATTACCGAAATCAATGGAATAGTTTCAAAAGTTGAAGTTCCTGATAGGAGACGAAGTCCCAGCCAAGGAAAGAGGGTTAGTCCACACAAATCTGGCACTTTAAAGAAAACACAAGTAGTACCATCTATTCCTTCATCTACTGGTAAGCTATTTAAGATTACACAATTATAGTACAATCCGGTAATTTAATCTTGTTTTATATTATTAAATAGAACGACTGTCCATCAAAGTGTGTTCTGTTTGCAATAAATCTGACGAGCAACCGTGGATTATTCGCTGTGATCATTGTCACAAATTCTATCATTTGAAATGTTTAGATCCTCCTCTTAATAGAATACCAAAGCGATCGCGACTTTGTGGTTGGATGTGTTCTGATTGTGGAGAAGAAGAATTGGATGCCAGTGATCCTGAAGTAGACCCTGAAGCTCCAAGAACATTGCGAGGGAGAACTAACATTCGAAAACCGGGAAAATATCGCCACTCCACAGATTCTCGGGATGAAAATATGAAGGCGTTATCATTGGCGGTTGCAGAGATTAATAATCTTGAAATTAAGCATGAAATTTCAACTTCAACTCCAACAAGTCTTGAGAATTCAAAGTTGGAAATCAAAACTCCTGCTTCGGTACTTTTCATTTCACATTTAACAAACTTGGTATTAATATTCTTATTCTTACTAGTTATACACTTTATACGTCTTTTAATAGGAGGGTGATACTTCGAACTTGTTAAACGGGGGTAAAAAAGCAGCCATCAAGAGACGAAGTGACAGCATTGTCGTGAACACCCCAAATCCGTTATCAATCTTCGACACCAATAACATTCCAATTACAGATATTTCAATATCTGAATCCCCATCTTCTCAAGAGAATCGCAAAATCACTCCAAAGAAACTAAATAATGGTACTGGCACACCATTAGCAATTAATAGAAAACCAAAACAGTATCGCAAGAAGAAAGATTCCGTCCTAAATACTTCGAATGCAGATCCTAATATTTCTCAAATGAAAACCAGTAAAGAGTCGGGAGGTATGGTTAACAAAGTACCCAGAAAGAGGCCTGCTAAAGTAAAAACCACAATATCTTCAGTTGATGATCCTTCACAAAATGGTTCGTCAGCAACCACTGTACCAAATAAGAAAAGGCGAAAGTCATCAATAGGGTCATTGAAAACTCTTTCGGCTGATGGTAAAACGAAAGTTAAACGGCAAAGAAAAAAGCCACTATTAGAAACATCTGGGGATCCTATGGATGCTTCTTCTGAAGTGAAACCAGCAATCTTTCCAGAAACTACAACTAAAAAGCGTAAGAGACAGAAAACACTTAGCTCCGCTAAACAAGCAGCAATTGATAAGGAAAAGGAAAGTATTATTTTGGGTAAGTTCAATTTAAACCTTTGATTACTGAATATAAACTATTGGGAATTTTTTTAAATCTTTTTTTACGTGCGTGCCCTTTTTTCTCAAATTTAGGAAACATGATGGCAGCAGCGGCAGAAGTAAAGAAAAATGAAGAAGTAGCTTTAATCATCAACGGGAATCCTAAAATAAAACCTTTAGCAAAGAAAAGAAAATCATTGTCTAAATCTTCATTGACATCTGGAAGTAGTAGTGTTGGTGGTGGAAAAGAGAAGCCCCTTTCGGTGTATGGAAAAAAGAAAAAGAAAATTCAACCAACTTCCCCGCAACAATTGACCAACCAGTCTGCTATCATTGATGCAGTTGCTGTTGGCAGTTTTCCAATAGAAAATGGCATGCGGGCTGTATCCGGTGGCTCACTAACACAAGGGGTAAAATGTGAAATTTTTATAAATATTTTGAACGGCTTATTGTATAATATTTTCTTTATTATATTATCAGATGGTTCATAAACTCGAGTGGAATAGTAAAAATCAAACACAGGAAGAAGAAAATGATCATAGCATTATGAAAGGGCATGCAATGAGCTCTAATTGTAACAGTGAAGAGATAGTAACTGTGAAAACCAGTGATCTGATAGATTATGTGATCAATACTTCATGTAGTACTGGAAGTACGCAGCAGAATACCCCAGTATATACTCCGGGATTCTATTCGACAACATCAACTTCAACAGTAATGGAAACAAATTCTACTTTTCCTTCGTCCGTGATTGATAATCCTTTAAGGAATTTGGATACGGATGGTATTTGGGGCCAGAGTGCCGAACACCCACCAGCTCAAGATGGTCAAAATCAGAATGTAATAAAGTTGCACTACGAAGCCCCAGAATCCTCTGCTGTAATACCTTCTCAACCATCATATCCCCCCATCCAAAATTCCACTCAACCATCAACAAACGAAGTTGAAACTCCAGCTTTGTCACCAATAAAGCCTGGGGATAATAGGTGCTTTAGCTGTCGACAAGCGGACGTTAAAAAGAACATGGTCACGTAAGTCAAAACATACATTAGAAAGACATTAATAACAATAATAAAAGGAAAGATTTGATACGTACAAATTGAATTCACACAGGTGTGATAAATGTGCACAAGATTTTCACTTTATGTGTCTAAGACCTCCATTGAAATATTCTCCAAGACGTAGGGGTTATTCTTGGTACTGCCATTTTTGTGACACTGTTGCTCAAGAAGCTCTTGCAAAGGTTTGTACAATTTCTTATCACCTTTACTTTTTTTCTTGGTGTTGGTTGCATTTCTATGATTTAAAAGTTTTTTTCTAAATGTTGCATGCGGGATTATTTAATCTGATTTAAATATTTACATTCAAAGGCAAATGGTACTATTAACTCTCCCTAGCATAAAGAGAAAGAGCTGTCTCAAGCACAAAGCAATTCAGCAACGAATAATGCACCGGAAGGAATTTCTGTTTCTGCTACTTCAACGCCAACAACAGCTCCACCCCCTGCTTCTTCCGCTACAAGCAGCTTGTCTGCGTCACCTGCACCTGCCGCTTCCTCGTCAATGAGAATGACGCAACAGCAACACTGCAATCTAATGATGCGACTTCAGGACGAACGCTTAAAAAATCTTATAAATGCACTGAATCAGTAGTAGCACCAGATATCTTGCTGTGCTTTTCGTTTTCTAAAAGTTCTATGAACAAAATTTTATTTTAGATGAAGAACAAATATACGAATGTCGTTAAGTCCACATGAATTGTATGAAAGAATAAGAAAAATATGGACCAATCCCACCCCGTTAATCATCTACAGAATTCAACTGGTTTTAGTTTGTTTTAGTCAAGGGATGTATTATTATTATTATTATTATAGATAACAGTGTTGTTCAAGATATAAAACACGTATATACTCTGCCACCAGTTTTAGTCATTTCTATATTTTGGCTTATTGGTCAATTTGAGGTTTGTAATTAATGAGAATGAATTAAAAGTAAACGATTTGTAGAACCAAATTATTAATGTGTAGGCGGCAAAACGTTAACTGACTTTAAGAATTACAGTTACAAAGTGGTCCATTTAATCTACGTTTACTTATTAATATTAATCATGGTAGTTAGTAATAGTAGTAATAATGTCCAATACTATTAACAACGTCGTGTGTGCTGTATTTCTATTTTCAGAGAAGCAATATCCATTTACTATGTGTAAGTAAAATGCAAAATGTTGTGATTGAAAATTTCGTAAAATTTCTCTATGAATTGAATTATAATAATTCTTCACTTACTCTTCCCTCAGTACACATTGTTTATAAGTTTAGAATATTACTATTATTAGTTATAGTTATTAGCAATGCAACTAAAATTAGTAATTGTTATAATAATACTTGTTGTATATTTTCTTAAGAAAAATAAACATATTGATAAATTTTAAATTGGCATTTAACTATTAGGGAATTTTCTTGCCTAAAGAAATCAGAAGCTTCATGGTTTGTTTGAGGAGTGAATTAATCGTAATGATAACTTTGACAGGTTTAACAAAATAAAATCCACCAACATAGACCCTGATTGGGGTACAAGATCTTTGGAATTTTCTCATTATGACGTTGTCTCTGTGATGTCTGAATTTGATTCTTTTCCATGATGAGATGCAACAAGCACTTTTCTTCCACATGAATCCATTTATATAGAGTATATTGAGCCAGGAAATCAAGTACAAATTTGGAATTAGAAAGAGAATCAATCTGGATATCGGTGTTTCAAGTCTCCAGAATTTTATGAGACTGCAGTTTCCAATTATTGCCAAACCTATTCACGACCATATAGGCATCATAGAAATATTGAAGACCTTAAAATATTGAACCTTAATCTCACCTTCACAACATGCTTTCATCATGGGAAAAGTATGTTTAAAACAAGTATTCACTAAATTGCATAGGACTTGTATACTCCTTTGGAATCGACAAAGACTTGTGGGTTTTCTAAGTGATGTTCTCGTTACGTAGTAGCATTGCCCTCCCCTATTTAATAATTAATTATACAGAATAAACATTTTAAAAGCCATAATCAAAGTTCGGAATCAAACAAATTATCGGGATTCTTACGTTGCCTCACTGAGTAGCGTAAATGTTAGACTGGGTACTAGAATTCCAAGAAATATAAAATAGGTCACTGAAGAAGTCGCTGAAATCATCCAGAGGAATTGAATTATTCCATAAAGAATGCAAATGACGATGAAAATGGGACGAGGTGTTGAATCCGGAAGTAATGAAATGATACTTCCAGGTTGTTTTGGGTCAATGATGAAACTCAGGATAACTAGAAATGGGAAGATGACAGTAAGTGAAATGATGATTTTTAAAAGGTCTTCACATCCATTACGCCAATGACGACGACGACCCCCAAGACGTGTTACAAAACTATCTGTACACACAATTTTGTAATAACAATATGACAATGAAAATATTATTTGTAACTGATTTTAAAAATTTAAATTTAAATGTTTTACTTTTGAAATGCTGACAGTATCTCACGAAGCTATTGAGAAAACAGACATATTCCAAATGATGATAGTAAATGCCGAGATGAATGACGGCAAGGATAACATGAACAATCATCAGCTCCATTTCCTTCATCTTGTGAAAGATTCTGTTGATCGTGTTTTCATGCTTTTTACTACTAGGATGAGATATCCATATCACTCGAAATATACTCCATGATAAGTTAAAGATTAGATATCCCACCCAAGTACACCACTTTGTCCAACCCTTTACGGTCAGTTTGACTTTAGATCTCCGGTCATCCCACTCGAATGGTATACCTCCAAAGAAACTTGTCCATTTCACCACAATTTTTAATAGTTTCGATGTGGTTTTGCTTAGCATTTTATTACGATGGATGAAGAAAACATGATATATGATTATCAAAGTATGGGGAATTGGCTTCTGGTCATAATGCTATGGTGTTTCCTCATTTTCTTTGCTGGAAGGAATTTAAAGTTTAAAAATATCGATCCTTAGATTCTATTGCTTTTTAATTTTTAACAGTAAACAACAGTAGAATGAATAATAAATCATGTATGGCTTTTTAGGAAATAATTTTCTTGCTGAATATATGTATTGTGTTATTGAAGTACGGGATAAAATGATAATACCAGATTACCAAAATTAAATTACCCATATTCCTGTATAAAATACGGATAACTCCTTTTTCGAGTAAATTACTATTTTGTATGGAAAAGTATTATCCCAATAAACCATTGCATTTGAATTATTAAAAGAATTTCCAAATCATAGTTTCATACAATAACAAATAAATCTTTTAATCAATATCTATCTATCTAATAAAATCTATATATTTAAATAAAATTTTTAAATAGAGGGGACTTCTTTTAAGTTATATCTGTAGGAAAGAGATTTATGTTTTATCCACAAAAATTAAAAAAAACATCTACAAAATTACTTCCGTTTGTGTCTCCAATACTGCAAAAACTTCGTTATGAATTTTATGATTTACAAGGTCATCTATCTATTATCTATTAGAGTTCCTATCCCAAGGTTTAATTTTATTTTGGTTAATATTCCAAAGCTAATTAATTTCACGAACAGCAATAAAGGTTCAATATGAAATATCAATTCATTCAATAGAAAATCAGTCAAAAGTCAAAGTTGCATAATATGCAAGCCGAAGATTTTAAGGGCAATGAATAAATTGATTCCCTTTGTTTGAATACTATACTCAACGAACCGAACATACAAGATACACACGAACTGAAAAGTTAATTATACACCGAGATTAAACTTAGACATTGGATAGGGATTACAATTTGTCTTTTCTACCATTTTGTAGTAGGATTATCTGTATGTAATACTTGAATAAAGTTATCAAGTCTTTTAAGTCTTTTTAAGGAACGTCATACAAACCTCTTTCCACGTTCATGATTTTCATGGCGTTATTGTGATTGCAGTTTTTATTAATGTGTCAAATCAAAATTAGTTGACTGTGGAAATTTTAATTAAGAACGTTACTTGTTCATGAGTTGAAGTGGGGGCAAATAAACATAAGCTCATATGCGGGAAAATATTTCGCCGGGTAACGTTTCCTCACTTTTCTTTTCTCTTTCGTTTTACTAGACAGGTTTCTGTCTTTTCTCACACGCGAGAAAACTTTCCTTTGTTTTTATTTCGAATTTTCGTTTTTTTTTGCTAATTTAAAATTCTACGTTTCTCAGATCCCTTAGTTTGAGAATGTTTCTAATTTATTATTTTCAGTTTTAGCTGTAATAATTATTTACTTTTTTTCATTTATATAAAGTGTTTCTTAAAGTGAATTGCCATCAATGATCATCAATCGTGATTGGTGATTCGTGATCAACTGATCAATGTACTTTTTACTTTTAATTGCTTCTGTTCTAGAGTAGTACTCAACAATTGTGACCTGACATTGTGGCATCTAATTGTAGCAAATAGTCTGACGGTAAAAATATAAGATGAGCCGATGGGATATGCCTAGAAAATTATTTCAACGAGAACTTGGACGTCCATCGCCATCATACTGGACAAAGACGACTTCTTTCATCGGTAGGTCACACTTATTACCATGTCACACTTATTACCATGTATTATAAGATATGATTACGATTAAAATGATCATTATTACCTTTTTAGACGAATTAACAAATAATATACAAAATTTACACTGCTTCGACGGTCAAAGTCAACTCATAAATAAAGAATCAACCTACGAGTATTCCATACCAATTTACAGCTTATCAAAAATTCCAAACGACCCAGGACTAGTTGTTACTGACGAAAGTGGACAGGTTCACATAGTTCGGAATTGGTTTGATTCTAGTCTCCCTAATTTAGATAAACGTCCCTGTTTTATTACCAGTAAGTGCAACTCTCATTGGACACATTTATGATCCCGTTATGCATACAACTATTTTCTTAACATTCAGGTATTAATGTGCGAAATGGAACAGCTATACCAACGGCAAAATGTATCGCTGGAAAATTAATGGTTGGGACCGGCGCTGGAGATTTATGTGTGTTGGATTTGGAAACAAAGTCACTGTTGAGACATTTCCATTCTCATGAAAAATGCATTAAGAAAGTCGAATCAGTTGATGGAGGTATTTTATACATCTTATTTTACTTGCAAAGTCCATCATTTTAAATGGTCGGTAATTTTTGTACTTAATAATTACAGATGTCATTGTTTCCTGCGGAAAAGACAATGTAATAAATATTCATGACCTGAGAGTAAAGGCTGAGGAACCTGTAAATGTAATTCACGAAGCACATTCTCTGCAATCACCGGATGTTTCAACTGCAAATCGCATTGGAAGATCTAAATATTCTAAATTAAAGGGCTCTCGAACAGGGTTATCTAATTGCATTACGGATGTAATATTTGTCGATGACAATCACTTAATCTCTTGTGGTCTTTCGGATGGGTAATATTTTATATTCATTTGCATTATTGGTTTCTTATCGATAACGTTATTAACGCTGTTTATATCAATTCTGCAGTCGTTTAAAATTGTGGGATCTGCGAGTGACCTACAAACACATGAAGAAATGGCATGCAGTTACAGTAGTTGAATATCCAGGTTCAAGTAACATTAAAGGATTCAGTTGCTTACAACAATCAGGATCAAGAATTTATGCCTCATCTGTTAATTATGAAATATATCAATTTGGTCTAGGAGATCTATCACACGGTAATTAACTATTTATTTATTTATTATATTGTAGTATATATACAACAACTAAAACGGGTAAACTATGTATATGGTGTAATTACAATGTGGGTTTTTTCTGGACTATTCACAGAAGCAACTTATAAGTCTCCATCAAAAATAAGTAATTATTCAAAAATCGATGTGAGCCAAGACGGAAATTATCTTGCTGTTGGGAGCAATGAGAACAAGGTGCATATTTTCAAAACAGTTTCTTCATTATCAAAGGATAAGGTTAATTTTGAATCTCCAATAAAAACTTTGGAACATAAGGATATCGTGGAAACTGCAGTTTGTTGTCCCATATTTAGTTCTTTCAGCAATATCATGGTAATCATCATAATATTTCGTCTCTTGAGATTTACATTTCATAATAAAATTTCAGAATTTTAATATAATCAGAATATTAAAAGATGGAAAATAATTAATTTTATGATAATTTTTTGCTCCACAGATAACTACTGGAGGAGACTCTAATCTCCTTACAAAATGGATCCCTTTCAATTACCTAACGAGCTCACCTGATTTAGAGAAACTTCGCAAAAAAGAAGATCTGGAATCTCCCATTGCAATTCAAGAGCTTAAGACTGAGTTTAAAATGCTTTCTAAAAGAAATTTTCATTTACATTACAATGGTAATCAGGAAAACAACAAAGCCAATGCCAAAATATCTCCCCTTGGCCGAAGTGCAAAACGTGTATGTTTCGCAAAGTTGGACTCCTTTCCTAATTATGTTTTGGATGGAATGAAACTGCCACATGTCGTTCCCAGAATAAGAATCAAACTCCGAAGTACTGTAAATACAGCAGCAAAAAATTGGCTAATGTCTCCAAGTACGAGAATTTCAAGTTCAACCAAGCCTTTTTCTCCCACAAATGTTGCAGCAGATCAGGAAACTACTCCAAAAAGACGTTCCACTGCATTGTCCAGAAAAAGGAAGAAGTTTTGTGATGAAAGTTTAAGTCCGAAAATTATTCAATTTTTCAAAACTGCCTCACCTGCACAATAACAGATTCAAAAGACAAAGACTCATACCACCCTCACCGTCTCGATGTGTTCAGTTCAAATTCAAATTATTACTCACATGTGTTTATGGAATTAGAAAGCCACGACTGACTATTTATTTCTAATCTTAATTTCTTTTTAGATTCAATTCTGTTTTTTATATTTACATGGTTCAGTGAAGATACCAGTATACCAGTAGCATGTTTTTAATTGGATGCCTACGCAATGGTGTTTTTCTTTTTTTTTCTCGGTTACGTAAACTGAACTCATATACTGATATACAGATGAATTCAGTAAAACTATTAAACAATCGCAATGAAAACAGTATTTATACAAACTTTGTAAAGATTTGTACTGTATTTACTGTAACTCAACGCCTTGTAATATTTTGAATAAATGAATGTTAGTGTACACTTTGATTTATTTGTTTTCAATGCTTATAGATACATCGTCGTCTCTATTTAGTTATTAGCATTTCAACAACAAAAAGTCATTCATTTGTTTGTTATGCATTTAATAAATTATTATTGGCAAGTTTTGTTTAAACTAATTCATCCAATGTTTTCCATTGGAGCAGAACACAAATTAAATTAAACTTTCTCCTTCCATTCCAGGCAGAGTATTGATAGTCAGAGGAAGAGAAAGCGTGTGTCTGTGGAACTGTGGATGAACCATTATGATTTGATACTGTGCTAGACAATGGGAATGCAACAGAAAGGAACGTGATGAAACGTTTACAAGTTCATGTTCACAGATAACTCCGCAACAGAGGATAGTTTACATGCACAACTAACCCAGTTTGGCTCTTCTTCCAGAGTCTTTTGTCTGGATAAAGATGAAC
>JAQFZB010000593.1:0-12473 GCA_034695165.1 Desoria trispinata | reverse complement strand
TTCATTACTTCCACTATCACATCACAATGACTGACACCAATGGAAACAGTTTCTCAGCTCAAATGTCGAAACATTGAATCTAAACTGGTCAGAACAAACAAGAAAGTGGCTAATTGAACTCACTCGTGCACTTTCCTACCCGTCAAACCAAATACTTAAATAAATTCCAAGCTTAGTAATTCACTCCTACGATTTAGATTCAATCAAATGTCTCTATATATTTCATTTGCCATCACATCCATCACATCAACAGTTGAATAAGTCAAGTGTAGTGGTTGGGGTGACACTAAAACACTTCTACAACTAACAGTAATCAAAATCAGAGAAAGTCCCATCAAAATGTCATTATATCAATCTCGTGGTTACTATTCTTGCATGAGCAATAGTTTACGTGTACATATTTTTGACATTCATAAATTACAACAGACTTCTACTGAAATAAAGTAACAAAATAATGAGTTTGTTTTTTGAAAATTTTCTTGTGGTGATGAAAAAATAATACGTAATAGTACTTTCATCAAAAAATAACCGATCATCATTTCATGTAAACCAATCAAAATCTAATCGCGAAAGAGATACCCCAAAGGAGAATGTGTTTTTCCATCAATAATATTTATCTTGTACAGTTCTAATTTCATTTCAACTATATATACCACAAGATACTGTTGACACAAACACACCCAAAAGTCAAGAGAAGGGAATTGTCAAAAAGCAATTAAACAGGAAAAAAAACTGAAAATCATCTGAATTAGTTAACTCGAAAGGAAATTTTAATTCTAGCTGTCAGATAAAAAGAGGACGAGCACGAGCTTAATTCTCTTGACATGAACATGCAATTGCAAACTCGACTTATTATTATGATTATCTGTGTAATTTGCAAAGACTTGGAAATCTAACGCAGATTCATTGTGTGAGGCGACACTGATAGCAATTTTGACAGTCACGTATATGCAAATTGACATTCATAAACCTACTGAAATATATAATACTACAAGCATCATAGTAAAAGCCAGCAGGATTCCTGTGAGCAGTGGCAGTGGTAGTGACAATAATAATAAGTAATAAAACAGAAAACTAGAGAGAAGAACGTATCTGAAAATATCTCTCTACTTCTACTGCTGTATTATTATTATTATGATGAGAATGGTCTGCCATTTTCATTTTAAACCAATTCCCTACTCTCATTCACTTCGTTTTCATACACATCATTTCCATTAACTTTCCTTAGGAAAAGCCCTAGGAATCCTCAAGAAAAAGAAAAAACCGTGAAATAAAGACAGTTCAAATGGCCAATAGTTCACATTAGCATACACACAGCACCAATTCTCCAATGCTTAATGCTTCAGCTTAACTTTCACTGACTTTCACTAAAAGCATCTCCACGTTCAGTTGAGAATAGGAACGCAATTCAGCAATTCACTCTTCTGAATTTCTAAAGCATTCATTGGGTGCCAGCAGTGTCTTCTTCCTACTCTCTCTGTTGGCCCTTAATAGGAAGAAAGTGTGTGGAAAACGATGAGCTAAAGTGGAAGACCGTTTTGTGTAATGAGTAGAATCTAATGAACCATTATTGTGATATGGAATCGTGAGGAAATAATTGAAGAACTCGCAATCAGTTCATTGGGATTCTATCTCCCCGACAAAGAACTCAAAGGAACATAAGTGCACAAAAAACTTTCCATCTCCTATTACTACTATGCATTAATACCTTAATTGCTACTAAATATTATAATTTATTTCCGCGCATAAATTAATACTGAAAACATACATTTTGTTCTGCTAACGGACAGAAAATATATCAGGTTGCCACAGATAGTCAGTTGGGGTTTTCTCACTGCTGCTGCTTTTTCTGTAAAAAATTGTCTCTCTCTGTGTGCTAAACAGTAAAAAATCGAGAGTAGAACTTGGACTTATATAATAACAGCAAAGGAAAACTAAAGACTTACAAGTAGTTTAAACCCGACCTTGTTGTGCTTTGAATAAGCAAGTAGAAAAAAGTCTTACTCTTGATCCCATGTGCGAGAAGAAATTTAACTTGCCACACTACTACTACTAAAGAAAAGAGAAAAAGTTGACAACTTCTTTGAATTTCGTCCACACGACTATCTAACGACAATTTCTCTATCGAGATACACAGACCTATATACATATAAATATATAGATACAATAGAAAAGGAGAAAGTATCAAAAGAAGAGAAGGAAAATAGAAGAAGGTTTCCCACTTTTGAGCCCATCGTGATGATGCATAGAAGAAGAATAAAAAATATATCTTTCCTCCAACTTCGTTGTCTTATCTAAAGTTAAACGTTCTACCTTATTCTGCATTGTGTCTATCTGTCTTCAGCTTCGTGACCAAATCATTCTTGTCGTCAAGTGCAGCTTGCAAAAACCAACTCAAAGGGTTCTCCTTTCATAGTGATATTTCTTTCATATTTCAAGTACACTCTTCCCATCTCCCCATTGTACACAATACACCAAGAAGTCAAATACTTTCAGCATAATATCTCTCCTTGGCCACTTTGGAGACTTCTGCTCCTCCAGCTTCCACTTTGTTCAGTGAAGCTGTCCTCACTTTTGAAACTATTCAGTTTCAACATAACACTTGAATATTGCACAAGGAAGATCACAGGACCCACAACGTGCAATGCAAATCTATATAAAAGGACCGTTGCGATTTCTCTCCATTTCCATTGCAAACTTTGCTGTCTAACACTTAAACTTAATCCTGTATAGTATCAAATCAAATGCAAAAAGTTATGAATGTAAATTCGTTCTGGAAATTCTATACAGATCATCACTATGCTGGGGACAAAGTTAGTGAAACATAAAGGGGCCCTCCTTCTGTGAAAACATTTCTATATTTAAAGATTTGCAAAATAACATCATATCGAGTGTAGAATCAGACTAGGATAAATTATTGAGGAGCTACAATCCATCAATATGACAAAATTGCAACTGATCTTGAAACTCAAAGGTTCAATTTTGTTAAGATAAAGATATTTCATGTTTTCCCAACTTGAAAATTGAATATTGCCATATGCAACTTGTTATACCGGAATACGTCGTACTGAAAAGCTATACTGAAAATTGACCAAGTGCTATAACCACATAGTATTCTCTGTGTTGACTGATTGGAGAAAGCACGAAATATCCGCATTTTTCTGTCAGTGTTTGTGAGTACATAAAAGCAAACAAGAAATGAAAGAAGGAAGAGAAAGAACAGCTCAATGTTCATGATGTTGATGAAATAACTCATATCGCAGTAATAGACGATAACAACTGGTCGATCCAATATTTCTATAATCTTGTGAAAATGCCAACCAGGGTATAGGGCTTGATTACTCTAGCTCAACGTCCAACACGATCTGACTGGAAAGTGCAAGTCAGTTGAGCAGTTGGTTTTTTTACAAACTGAATTCTTCTACACTGACTGAACATTGCTGCGTTGATCGTGACGGAGTGAATGCTAGATTGAAACGGAAAACAACACAGGTTTTATATCGAGAACCGATATTGAGGAGCCCATTACATCTGTCTACAGATTCTGGATTCACGTTGACCTAAATTTTTTTCCCTTTCACTGACGGATGGTTCAGCTATCTTGTCAATTCTGCGTTTATACTTTTGACCTGATCTCATCTCAGCCAACTTCCTAACTTGACTATATTTCACTCTATTCATTCACAGGTTGATGAATTAGGAGTTTGGTGAAGTGTAATATAAGTCGAGAACAGAACTTTTGGAACATAATAGAATCATATCTCGCTATCATTTATATTTTCTATACTACTATATTCATATGTAGGAAATAAAGCCAGTTAAACAAAGTACATTTATATATGAGGAATAGTGTACGTACAACTTTCGTAGGTGAGCGAGAGGTTCTTACTTGCGTTAAAAGCATTACCTACTAATTTAATCCCATGAGAGCTGCCAACTAAGAAACCTGCTCTACAAATACTATAAACTTACTGTGAGATTTCTCAACATAGACTTTCAGCAGGAATCGCTTACGTTTTCACAACAGGTCAAAAAATAGAGCTGAAACGAAATATCATTGAGTGAAGTAAAGAAGCAACCTCTCAGAAAGTAAGATTGAAGTGCGTTGGGTTTGTAAAGTCAGAATTTTCCTAGACACCCTCACTTTATAAAAGGATATCGTCGTCACTTCCTGTCGCATTTCTAACTGGAGAAATAACTCAAGAAAATTGGAGAAAAGTGCGTCCGTTTTGATGTGGTAACATGAATGTTCTCTTAAAGGATCACTAATGGTTTTGACCCCAAATGAAAATGTATACCACTAGTGGATAGAAACATATATAGATATCCACGATTTAACGGAATTTCACTCCCAAAACGAAAACACGTGCTTTTCCTTTCCTCCTTTTCAACAGTATAATATAATATTTACTAAAAGAAAGTTGAAATACAAAATATTATACCACATTGGTCTGATACGTTGACAGCACTTTCACTACCGAGAAAGCGGATGAGACACTGAAATGATGTTTGTATAAAAAATGAGGTTAGTTTTGCAAAGTGGCTGAGTTGAATGTTGAATTTTATTTGTAAAAGCGTATGCATGAGTTTAGTAGGAAGTATAACTGGTCGTGGCAAGAACGAAATCACTTTGACAAGTCTTCAGTGAGACGTGAAAGTTTGTAAATAACTGAGAAAGAAATAGTGGGGGTGGAGTGGTTTTTTTAAGAATAGTCGCTAAGTATAAAGTACACTTGCATTACTACTAAACTAAACCTACTACAAGTACATACAACTACTACTACAACAGTGAAACGAATCGAGTTTAACTTCCTAAGTAACAACTTTATGGCACACATTGAGAATACCATATTTTATGAGAAGACTACTCTTCTCCTTTTATATGGAAAAATCAACTTTTTGACTTCGTTTTAACAAAGCTGAGAAATTTACTACTGCTGAAATAACGACAAACTTTCAACTTTCTCTCAACTAGTAACAAGACAAAAAGAAATATCGATAAATTCAATGGCGACATTTAATACATCCAGATTTTATTAAGATATTGATTCCTTCATCAAATACTTTTATTCTCCTCTACGATTTTTTAAACCGAAAACTAAAATCAGCAAACTACATGTTAAGCTTATAGTTAATTAAGTTTGTTAATGAAAAATAGGGTGTAATACATGAAACATCAAAAAAGAATTAGTAGAAGTAATAAGTGACAGAAATATAGTTTGTTAATTAATTGAACGGACCTATTATCTTATTATCTCTCGGAACCAGACTCATCATCACAAGGCATTAAGAAAGAAAGTAACCACAAATTCAATTGTCAAAATTCAAGAACTGAAGAAAAAGGGAACTAAAACCATTCTGGTGCTGCTACTACAGTCAAGATTACAAATTGAAAAAAGAGAATCGTAGTTAATTGAACCACCTTTAGTGAAATAAAAGAAAGTGAGGAACAGTGATCGAAGTTAAAGAAACAATCTCACATCATATTGCAAGAACCCAAAAGCCAAAAGAACACAAGGAAACCTTTTCTTTTCAATAGAAACCATTAAGTATAATGGTTGAACATTTTTAGTAGATCTTCCATCAGTAGACCAGAACAGGATCAACTGTAACTAGCAAAGAGTTGGACTTTTTCGAAGCATTCAACTAACTCAACCGACTTGGAATTCAATGAAACCTTTACTGGGGCTTTTTTAAAGATAAGTCCAAATACAATTGACTGCTGAACTGCTTACGTTCTTCTTGTTGAGGACAAAAACAGTGAGAGAAATAAAAGCAGTTTGTACGTCCTCTTCGTTTGGGACTCTTTCTTCCTTCATCAAAAGAGTTCTGGGAACCAACATTTTTATATTTCCAACCAAGAAGTCAGTTATCTCAAAGAAGAAGAAACTGATGCACTCCAGTCCCCCCAGATAGTGTGTATTATATAATAATATATTGACTTTCTCTGCTATCACACCAACTTCTGCATCTCGTCATTAGACTCTCAGCTTTCTTTTTAACTCAACTAATAGAGAGAGCAATACAGATATAACTTGGACAGTAGGTATTGTATATCAAACTATACTTAACCTACCTAAAGAACAGTAGAAGCATCTTGTTTCGTTGTTTACTTGTTAGTGTGAGCAGCAGTTCCATAGACATACATCTAATGTTTAATGGTATTGTAGTGAGAGAGTCGTGAGAAAACTGATTTTTTGGTAGTAGTATCGTGTGTATAAAAGAGAATAAAGGAGGCCAACAGGGCTTCTGTTAGTATTACAGAGCTAGAGGCTCAATTCAAGAGTGATTGTGCTTTATCCTCCAATACTATACAGTATATGTATACGTGTGTGTATAGTATATAAGAAGTTGTTCAGATGAAGAAAGCAGCAGTATAATATGCTTTCTTGTGAAGAGTACTTTCACTCTGCTTTTACAGTTACAGGAGAATTCTTTCAGAATTCAGAATTCGCCACCCTCTGGGTTATTGTTAGTAGATTGGATTGAATTGGATTTTATCACATACGGCATATCTTTCAGCAAGTACTCACTTCTCAATAAGTAACTAACTATACTAGACATAACCTATATACTACTTGTGTACTGCTAGTCAATAGCCCTTTAACTTTCTAAGAGAGCTTATCTTGGCTTTGAGCTAACCACCAGTGCAAATCTGGGAACAGACAGCTCAAGTTTTTTTCAAGATATTTAGCCATCCGGAAAAAATAGAAATCTTTGCAGCTTCCGTAGCAGAAGCAGCAACCAAGAAAGTTTGTCCGTTGAGTCAAACTACGAATACAAAATAACCATCGAGGTGGTTATCTTCTTGATATTTTTCTGGAACTTTGAGTTTTTCCTTGTGGATTAATAAATGGTTCAACCTAGACAAACTGTGATGGCCAATACGGACACTACTACCTACATCCAGGAGTTGCTCCGTCGTGTAAGTAAATTTCAATTACATGTACTGCGTCATCTCAATCAGTGTCTAATTCTTATTGCTGATAATAATGGTGTAAATTAGAGCTATTAGAATTCATTACATATATGAGCAAGTTGGTAAATGTTGTTTCCTGAGAATAGGAACAGGACAGTGGTATATATTTAACAATGGATTTTCTCTGAATGGTTGTAAGTTGACAAGAATGGGGTGCCACTAATGGTTCCCACCGACTACTGACACTCTATCAATAAATGATTATCATCTTGTGGTTGAAATAGCTGAGAAAGCTATGTGGCCCTTCTTACCATTTATTTATTTAAGTGGTTAATGCAAAGGAATGTTCTCCTCTGACTGAAGAGTGTGATGTGTGAGTGGCTTAAGTATTATTGCATGTGAGCTAGCTTTCACCCACTTAGTTTTCAGAGAAAGAGGGTGCTTCAATGCAATACACTGTTATCAGTCAGTCAGTTACCGCACCAATAACACTGCAATGCATGGTCACATCATTTATCCAAACAGCTACTACGTCAGTAATCGAATCAGATAGGCAATGTCATTTTTTATTGATAACAACCTCCCCTGTGTGTCACCTATTCTGGAAGACTTTTATTTTATTTCAAATGCACTTTTCTTATAAACCAAAAAACTGCATTCTTCTGATAAAAGTACTATATTACTACACTATGGGTCTATTTAGGGATATAATCTTTATGTTTTTGGGGGAAGTAACGGGAAACGTGTCATGTGAGTAATGTAGAATAGAAGGTGCCAATCCACTGCACAGAAAGTATTAAAACTGAATTTTCTCTTGTGGTTGAATGAACCGATGGATCTCCTTCATAGTCCATCTGTCTTAGTCTCTGTAAATTGTTCCTTTCCCCTCCATAAACTGTCTACCGTGAATGATGTCAACCAATGTCCTACGCACTGATTAAACAAACCATTACAATTGCACACATGCACTACACATTACTATACTCTTCCAGATTGTTCTCTAATAAATAGTCTAGAAATTACAAAGTATCAATAATGATCTTAACGCTACCTATTGCTTATCGATTAATAATCGAGCATTTACCCATTTAATTTTTTATTGTTTTGAAAGAAACAAGTCGAAATACGAAAACGAAAGACTTTGGGTTACAAATTCTAATATTAGTTTAGTATCTCCTGTTTCAAGGCGTCTTTGTGTTAGGTAGAAGGGAAAAACATGAATTTCAGGGGTAAAGAAGAGAGGATAGGATTCCAATGGAGAAGGCAGTTCATCTCTTTTCCATTTCCAAGATTGGTTTGGCTTGTCCAAGTACACTTGGGTTATTTCTGCTTATGAATGGAGTAATATCAAGGATTGGCACCACCAACGAAAGCAACACTATTATATTAAAGGCAGCAACAGAATCCCATCCAACCAGTCGTGGGGAAATCATCCATTCATTCAATGTCACTTTATTTTTATGTCAAAAGGAAATGGGGTGCAAATTGTATAGCATCTCAGTAGACGGTATTTTATGGTTCTTTTATATAATAACTATTCATGAAAATGTCTACAAATATATTTTCATTCATTTATAACTGGATCTCTCGATCAATATACAAATCATTGTGAAAGCTTTTCGTGTCATAATTTATATGACTTATTTTTTTAAATTGATCTTGACCTCTTCAACAACTGCATTTGGATCAATCAATATAAAGTATTTCTACCCCCCTGAATGCGAAGCTCCCCTGCTGAAAGTAAATAGTTGATACTAAATAAATAAAATGAATATACCGTCCGAAATAATTGAAAAATATAGATAAATAATATAATGAACATTATACGGTTCATGACACACGGAGAGTTCATCTAGTAATAGCTGGATGATTTCATTCTCTGACTCTAACGAGTTTGCAAATTAGTGAAATTAACCTTTAAAAGTCTCCAAAGCACAAAGGGAACTTTTAGCTATAGGCGAAAATAGTGTAGTTTTCTATTCAGCAGTAACAAAGCCGAAACTTTGCCCTCAGGGAACCTTAGTCAGGTATCTTGCGTTGGTGACATTTGTGGTAAGGGAAACTGAAAATTTGGTTACTCTCATTTTGCCTAGCATTGTTTTGTCTTATAAAAGAGAAAACTTTTTTCTCAAGATCTTTATATTCATTTAATTCGTGAATTATTAGGTCTAAAAAGTATAAGAATGACGAAAGTTCAATCAAAGCAATAAATCAAATTTCTGGTTTAAAACAAGAATTTGATGGCATTTTTGTTAGATGATTAAATTTAATTCCAGAAAAAACAGTTTGAAATTCTTTCCCTATTTATCTAATTAATACAAAAATTCCATTTAAAACAATTTCTCCAACTTTTCACTTTCCTTCTGGTTGGAAATGAATATTTTTGGTTGTGGAATTGAATTCTGTGAGGAAAGTTTTGTTATCAAAGAGATCAACTTGGGAGCAATAATTAGTTGGACAGTTGAACTTTGAACCATCATTTAATCACTGCGAGACGAAGTGACACTACAGTATTTTCAGTTTTAACGTTTATTTCTTCTAATTTGATACTCTTTCTCCGTTAGTATACTACAACTACTATTACTACCGTACTGTGTCTATGCGAGATAAACTTCTGAAAGTTGCATCATTCAGTTCGAGTTGGTTTGGCAAGTTTCTGGTTGAAGGAAATAGAGTTGAAGTTGAAGAATCTTATACGGCTTCTGAGTCTCTTTAGCCAAGGACCAGGAACAGGAGCAGAGTGCCGAAGTTAATTAGTAACATAGTTCATCTCATCCTCTCTCGCTCTCTTCTGTGGTGGCTATGACTCTTCTCAATGTAGATATCCCTGTGAAATAAAGCCAGTGTTTGGAGATAGGGATGTTAATTAAATTGAGAGCACATCACATCTCATCATCCTATTGGCATGCACAAGGCGACCATCTCAGCCGGCTTCATTCGACTTGACTCCCATCTCAGTTTTGCGACTTCTTTCATCGTCTACTCTTCTCACTCTGTTTTACGTTTCACTAAGGGATCTCATCATTATCTAATCTGCTAAAAATCCTACACTATTACTCAGCGACACACTTTATTCAACTTTGGCATGTTTCATTTTTATTTCCTAAAAATCTATCTACAATTCTCAATGTAATTAATGTTAATTTCCAAAAGTAACGTTCACCTTACGTAACACTGTTTCAGTTCGTTTCAGTGCTTGTATGTTTGCTTAGTAGTATTTATTCGGAGAGAGTACTATTGTCTTTTACGAATCTCTCATTTTAGAAGTTGGTGAAACAACCCCTTTATTTGCTTGAACAAATTAGGTTTGGCGTCAACTAGTGTTTTCTCCCACTTATGTGCGTATTATAATAGGGGAACCTCGTCTAGAGCATTCAGTTTGTGACCCTCTGCGGTAAATTCGACCCCTGGCTCTAATTCTACTCTATTCTCATTATCCAAAGCTAGTTACAGTGACTTTGACCTTTAATCTTAACCGAATACACACAAACACACCCCTCATGCATGAAATTTCGGTAAAGATTAAGCACATCCTATTTTTATTACAAAAGTCATTATCATGAGAAAATTCTCAATTGTCAAACAGTCAATGAAAATCCTCTAGTACAGCAACGGAACAAAATTGGTTTATTCAATAAATCTAATTCCAAACATTTTATTTATTTAAGAATACAGTAAATGATATATATCCATCGCAAACATACACGGTGTATGGCAATTATAGCACAAGGTTTAAATTAAAAGTACATTATCCGGAAATCTTGTTATCCTGAAACTTTCTATACGGTAGTTTAACTTTTAAACAAATTTTTATTGTCCTCAAGAAAATAAGATCCCAAAACACACGCTTTGTTTAAGTTTATGTTAAATATAAATTTATAACATTAAAAGATCACCTGCATTACATTGAATAAAATTTGATCAGATTTTCACGTTTAACTTTTTACAGTCATCCTAAACTTCTTTGAAACCCAGCACATGTAGGTAGTATAATAAGAGACGCAGTAATAAAATATAGCCTTGAGGGAGGTAACGACTCAACTCATGAAATTCTATATCTGAGCCAGATTTTGTTCCTTAACTATTATATCGGGCTCTTGATTAACGTTCGACCCCGTAATTTTGAAACAATTTTCAAGGAAATATTACTTAGTACTATCTATATAATTTTATAACCTAAGCGAACTCGAATGTTAAGTTATGGTATAGAGTTTAAAAGAAGCCCCTTTCATAATACTTGCTGACATCACCTGGAAGCCCAAATTTATTATTCTAAGAGTTTAACCTAAATATCTCATTAAAGACTATGCTATATTCGTATAGTTGTACTTGCATCAGCTGTAGGATACTTCCTACAACTCTGTGCAGAGGAAAACCCTATTTAACCATTCAGTAAGCATACACTTGTCCGTAACTTTCTACTAGTAAACGGTAAATAGTAGCACAACCAGCTTTCACCACCAAGCTTTTCCTAAGTCTTTGGATGTTGTGGAGCATGGAGAGAAATAAAATTTCACATACAATAACAACAGCAATTTATTATCCTATATGATATTTTGTATAGTTACAGAATTTAATAATGTAGGAGAAAGCTAAAACGTAAAACAATCCTCTTATCATAAGAAGGACATATGCACACATAAATATTATAACAAACAATATCAAATGCGCTTTCGTTTTTATCAAAGCTGGGTTGCATTTTCTTTTCAATTTTTATGTTAAAATAGCAAAGTTTCACTACATGTTCTAAATAGAAAAATCCCATTCGAAAGTTGGAGAATCTAGTATTGTATGACAATATAAGTTTAGTTTACTACAATTACAATGCATTATCATGTGTAAATTCAAGCCAAAGACTACTTTAAGCTATATGATATAGCATTGCATTATTTCACTCCTAATATTTAGAAAATGCTTAGATAGAAAGTTTTTGTTGTTGATGAATGCCTCATCCCAGTTTAAGGGGTTTTCTTCCCTGTTAGTAAATGTAGGATTTTTCTTGAACAATATAATAAATGCCTTTTTGCACGTTTTCTCTTGCACTCTCAAGAATTTAGAGGTTTCTTTGCAAAATGAAAGAAAAGCATAGAGTCTATGCTTGGAATTTCTCAATGTTCTTCTCTTCTTTTTGTATCGTTGGTTGTTTTTGTTACATGCTCTACTAGCTGCTACCATTATTGGACTCTGTCATGGGTGAAAGTGAAACAAACTTGGATAAAACGGGTCAGGTGAAATCCATTAAACCAATTTCCACAGTCTTGAATCGAATCTGACTAAACTCAAGCAGTAGTATACCAAGCAGGACGAAGAAAGAAACTCGACGCCAAAATTTACAGTTCACTAGAATCGAGTATTGATATTCATGCGAACTAAACAATCTATTTTCATCGCATGCAACTGTCTTTCAAGTCTCAAGAATTTAGATTTGGTGCACTTTTTCCCGGAACTTGGATTGTAAATTGGAATTACTTGGAGGGATTCAGTGGAATTTCAGTCCAGATAGAGTACAGTAACGAAAATGTCCCAAATAGAAATTCCAGCCAAGTGCCATGCA
>JAQFZB010000592.1:0-12474 GCA_034695165.1 Desoria trispinata | reverse complement strand
AAGGGAGGTCAAAAGGTCAAAATCGAGTAAAGTATCGATTCTGATCGGTTTTCGTATGGAGAATCCGGCTATGACGTATTATTTGACCTCCGATGATCCCGTGACCTTCAAGGGGCCATAAAAGAGGTAAAGACGGTCAAAAGGTCAAAATCGAGTGAAGTATCGATTCTAATCGGTTTTTATGGGGAATCCGATTTTGATGTTCATTTTGACCTCCAATGATCCCTTGACTTTCTGTGTGAGGTCAAAAGGTCAAAGTCGAATAAAGTTTCAATTATAACGGGTTTTTGAACACAGACTTTAATTTTAAAATTCTTTTTATCAGACGGACAGACTAAAACGTGTAGGTTTGGTTTACACCCCTTGGTTACATTCGTTGTAACGGTTTATTTTCATACGTTATTAATATAACACTCATTGTATGTCTAATGTTAAATAGATTTCCATTGGGCAGAAATACTTCTCATTTGATGATTTACGGACTGCAAAAAACGCTTTAAATGCATGATTGCAAACGGGGAATTTGAAATAATGCAAAATCCGATTAAAGATGATGATTTGCGACAAATTTAATATAGATAGAAAGTGTGCTAAAACACTGTATGAGTAGTTTGATTTCTTTAGTATTGAATTGCTTGAAGCTTCCAAAAAAACGAATCTTTTCTACTTTTAGATGGAAATTATGTAAAGTTTAATAATTTCTTCCTGGTCATCTAATCTAAAAAAAGCAAGAGCAAAGAACACGAAACACGATCAAATACAAACAAAACTTTCTGAAAGTTTACTTTCAGCTTTTTATTTTTTATTAGGTTTATCACTTTATGCAATGATGCTAATCTAACTAAACCAGAATGAATCGCAGATTACAAACGTCTACTGCATTGTTGTAGTAAAAAATTCGTCATAAGCAAAAGCAAAAAAAACGGTATGAAAAAATATAAACAAAGATCAAAGTGTTTCCTTATTAGGAAGAAGATATACAGGGGTGAAACAATGAAAGTTTCTTATGGAAAAGTTTTTTGCATAATAACTTAATTGTATCTTCTGGAACAAGCAATTTGTACATATGTTAACAAGCACACAAATTGCAAAGCAATATTCACCATTATCTGAGAATAACTCTTCTTTAGTAAATGACTTTGTCGTCGCATCTCTGTAAATTATAATGAATAAAAGGGCTTATTAAATTGACATTATTATGAAATTGTCATATTACGACATCTTGTCAGTGCAATAGTAATAGATTCTCCGAAGGACATGTTTATCATTATTAACTTACATGTCTAATAGTAAGTCCCATTAGAGATTTAAGGGTTTAAAATATTTTCAAATTTACTTACAGTACTGTACCTTATTTAAAATTTTATGCTAGTTTATGAAATGTAAATTGAAAAAATTAATGTAAAAATGCGATATATACATTCATTGAGAGTAAAATTCAATTAAAGTGTTTCAACAATATAATAATCTTATAGAATGATTTTATTGTATAATAAATATGCTCGATCTCGATGTTGTTGGTTCTAACTTGATGTTGGTGATAATAATGTTAAAACGTGGATAAAATTTGGTAGGTGTTGCAATAGAATTTATTGCAATTGGCGATGCAATTTGCAGAAAGATTAATTCATTTGCTCATGTAAGGAAATCATTTCGGTATTAATGAGCAGCAAATTTAAGACCACAAACATCACTAATGCAAAACTTGATGCAACAATTTTTTGCAAAGGTGATCTCATTTCTCATCTTCCGGTTTCATGATTTCAAATCGTGTTTAACATGGAGATTTTTTAGTCCACACTTATGCTACTTGTGTCCATTAATTCAGTTATATTATCAAAATGTTCAGAATTCTTTTAATTATATTAACAATCAATTCAAATGATGTTGTAAAGTACAATATATTATAAGAAGTCAGCGAAGCAGAGTTGTTGTTAGTTTTATTTAATCATAAATAAACAATTAATATCTTTGCGGCCGTGCTGCACAATATGACCCAAAATACTTTTCATTACCGATTCAAACATTTTAAATCTAGTTTATGTAGTATTCAATTCAAATTTTCCAATTTAGTTATAACTTTAATTAAATTACATTTTTCAAAACCAGTAAATAGATAATTTTTCTATTTGCCTTATTTGGCGTTTTGCGTTTAACGACAACGACTTTAAAAACAACAAGTTTCATATTTCAGTTGTTAGAAGAGAATATCAAAGCATATGAAATTTGAAATTTTTATTTTTTGCGCAATAGTAAGACAAAACAGTCGTGGAAAGTAGGTAATGTAATCTTCTTGTTGAATCTTGAAAGTGTTGGAATGATTTTGACTTAATTATCTACTCTCATTGTCGTTTGCTGAACATGAATAATTTGTAGCAAAATATATTTCTAATCTGCATGTAATAAAAAAATACTTTTATCGTCATCCTATTTTATGGTCATGAACTTCGAAAAGGGTGAAATCTCATTGTCTTCTAAATTAAAAACAAAAATGTGCATTCATTCCCCTTGCAATTCCTGGTCACATCAAATCATTGACTTCTCAACTTAAACTCGCAGAATATAATATATAGAACTATACAAGTTTTCTTATTACACTTGACATTCTGTAACCACAAAATATGGAAATTTAAATTCAACACCAACAAATGATCACATTGACCACAGAAAAATTCAATTGATATGCAAACAAATTTTGAATAATTCAAAGAGAAATGTCTCCTTTGTATTATTAAGTTACGTACGTGTATATTATATTATTTTTACCGATACACTATGATAACTATAATTTGCGATATTAATAACTTACATGTTTCAACAAATATAAAATATTAATAATAACTAGAACCAATTCTAAAACAATTTAGATAAAGAGCTAAAGTTGGCCCAGTTGGCAATTGAAATGTTAGTTTCTACTAACTGATTTGTGTAAAACAACAAGCGGAAAATTAAATTAACATTAGCTAATTCAATGTGAGGCATTAGTTTTATTTAATTAAAGTAGACTTATTAGTCAAGTCTAATGAGATATCAAAGATAAATCTCCAATTGAAATGTGTACTTATACAATCGGCGAAATCTATTATGATATTGCATCGTCAAAACATATTGATTTATACAAGATATTGTAAAATAATATATTTCCAAGAAAATAAAACTCAAATAATTTCTATGAAGAGTTTCTTCGTGACAACTTTCCTTTACAAAAGCAGAAGAATTTTTAAAAGTACAAAATCTTGGAATGTGAGATCTTGTGAATCCATAAATAAATCAAGGTGCACATTGAAATTGTTTGATAAAGTGCAATTTAACCACTCTTCCTCTTAGAAAACTAAATAATAAATCAACTTTTGAGTATAATTTAAAGGTTTCTAGTAGAAACTGAATTATTGGCTAATTATTACAGTAAAGATATTTGGTAATCATAAAATCCTATGAATCAAGATGTCTCATTAGACACTATAACGTTCTTTTGAAGAGTTTTCTTGGTAACATCAATTCTTGTACATCATATACAATCTATGATCGTCATCATCGTCATTCTTCTCTTCGTCGAGATTTGGTAACTTATTATGATATCAATGAAATTTTCTAATCGTACCCTACACTGTTTTTATTTTTTTAAAGTTTCAGATTTTTTTCATACCATTCACATAAAAGCATTATGGAATCAAGTTCATCGTTCTCTTCACTTGACTTTGGTTACAATTTTCTAGGCCTTTGCTATATAATAGAATAAATGCTAGTGAAGTTTTGCCTATTGAAACGTGAAAGTGGTTTTGCCGGTCCGTCTGCTTCATTTTAATCAACGACCTTCTCTCTTTGCACTCAAAATTGCCGTTTAAAAAATATATTAGTATTCCAATTCCATAGCACAACAAACAGAAGAAATGGGAGCTGTCAGAATGGTTTCTAAAATAATGCTGATTTGCTTTTAACATTAGAGTAAACCAAATATTTTATTTATTTTACAGGACTAAAAAATTTACTTTTAAAATGTTTTAAAATTGTTTTGTAACCTGTAGTGCAGGCCTGCTATTTTTAATACTCAATTGAGTTCAGTCAGTTGGGTGTTTTATGTCTGATTGGGTTTTATTGATACCAATTCATTTGTCCAGTTTCCATCATGCATTTACTTTTATTTATTGGTATTTATTAGTTTTAAAAAGCTACGGATTGTAACAACTGTAAGAATGACTAATTCTTATGAATCCGGAACTGACTGAGAGAAGCAGTTAATATTATGTAGAGGATCTTAGAAGAATACTAAATATTGATGAATGTGAAAATAAGTAAATTAAAAGATATCGTTCAACAAGTAGAATTTTAAACGATGTTACACAACCACTTTGTCTCAAATAAAACTTTCTCGAGATAACTAGTCAATTAGAGTAGACTTGACCACGAATCATTCAAAAGGTCTACTTGACCTCTGGGTAGCTCTACTAATGTTTACGAGACAGCGACAGAATGTAAGATCAATATTGTAAATGTCCATCTCTGTACAGATATATGCTTAGGAAAATTTACTTAACTCTCCATTCATTGGATAACTTTCAAATTCCACTGATTTTTTTCCCTCTCGATATTATATCCGTTTACATTATATGGACTCAAATGCATAATAGACAAACGTTTGACCTCAGCAAAACATATTGGTGGTAAAGTTTAGGAAAGTTCACAATTTGTAATAGTTATGTTTTAAACAGAATTGAAGCTACAATGAATGACGATCCCTTCTGTCATTTTACTTCAATTGATTTCAAGTGCTTTGTATCTTTGTAGACTGCTTTTGCTGTTATTAACCAATTAAACAACTGTCTTAAAACTTCACCAATTAAGCACACCCATTTTTTCTCTTCAGTAATTTTGAATTACTATAGATGCGTTTCGCCAATCAAATTCTAATGTTTTAAATTAAATGAAAATTAAAAAATTGAAAGTCTAATTATCCATAAATTTAAATAATATTGAAGTAAATAAATATTTGTATGTAACTAATGTGTCCGGTCTGTTCTTGTTGGCATTTCCCAAATTTCTTTATTATCTATCAGTAAATACCTTGGGGATCCCCATATAGTTATTAGTACATACTAAAAAATAAATTGCCCTTTATAATCACAGAAACGGAACGAGTTCGTTATATGGAAGCATTTCCTTCCCCAAGCATGAAAATGATTCTTAAGAATATTTCCGCCACTCTAATGACTAAAAATACGTCAATGTCGATCTTGATCTCTTTTAACTTTGCTGCCAAATTACTACTAGCAAATTTAATTACGTCTGATTACTTGAGCATAGTTTATATATTTAGAACAAAAATAGTGTTATTGTATTGACTTTTGCCAGCTATTACATCATATTAACATTACTTAATTAACTCTAGCAACCGTTCCGATTCAATTAAATCGCCAATAATTGTACTGCTTTTAATATTTTTCCTTCATTTGGTATTAATTATAATTTGAAGCTAAACTAGTTTCAATTTGTTTAATAAATTGAAACTATAGAAATTAATTTTCAATTTTCTCCAAATTTCAGCCCAGATATGAGAATTTGAAAATCCATAATTATTGGGCCTAAAATTGAAAAGCAACTTTACGCAATAAAAAAAATCCTGAAATATTGCTGAACTTTTGTTGTTGAGTGTTTGCCATGTTCATAAAAATTAGCACAGATTCACTTTTCTAGACGTGTAAATTTTTCAAATTTGCAGATAACCCATTATTATGAGTGCATTTTAAGAGATGAAATCGAAATGTACTCTTTCTTATCAATAAGAGCAATGTTTTATGAATCGACATCTCTTAAACGTATTGTCATTTACGGCTTATCGTGGGTGCGTTGTCGACACATTTTCCAACTCAAAGAAATGCATCATTCCTTCGTCTGATAGAAGCATGATCTTTAATCTTATCATGATGTCATAAGTGTAATGTAAAAGTCATTTCGTCAATTTGTAACTTTTTGATTTTAAAATCAAGACTAGTTTTACTAACAAGATCTTTAGTGAGCAATAACAAAATGACAAGTTTTTATATGCAGAGTGCAACAAATTCTTCAAAGTAACAAAAAACAAAATATTTAAAAAATATTACTAATATATATGATGCAATTAATATTGTGTAGAGATTGTGGAAATTCGATTTACCTACAGATTAGATATACATGTATTTTTTATTTTATTAACATGTATAACGCAACGCATAAAATCTTACAACATTTTAGCCCTCAAATCTTTATCCAGTTAATAGAAATACAATATAAACTTGAAACAGCTATAATGCATGCAGCCATATACACCATGCAGTGAAAGATTTATTTGTTTGTATTGTAAAATTTCATTTCGATGAACAATAAGATTTATTTGTGTGAATTTTCTTTTACTTTTTATTTACCGTAAACATGTTTTTGAATCCTATTTTATTATTAATGAATCCTTCAATGATCCGTTGCTTGCAGTGTAAGTGCAAAAGTAATCAAAACGTATTTAATCTAAAATGTAACGAATGCCACACATATCTCAGACAATCATAATCATATTTCACCTTGCCATGAATTCCTACATAATAATATACAGAAAACGTAAGTTCCACCGTGGAATTGGGTGAGAACAAAAACGAAAAAAGTATAATATATTAAATTATGGCATGCACGTAATAATAAATGTGCATAATTCAAGAGAAATGAAATACACATATTTATTAACTAAAAAATACGACATTAAGTCCTTCATATGGTCTTAATTCAATAACAAAAAATAGTCTGAAGAATCGAAATAATAAGTCGCGTGTACTTAAGAATTACATGTTGATACTTAGGACTAACTTAAGAATACTTTATGTACAACAAGAAGTAAAAGACTCTTGCTGGTGGCCTTTAAATTGTATTCAATTTTTTTGCTACTCCCTCATTGCAGATTACCACATGCAATGTTTTGATCTGTGTGACATAATGTAGAGCACTCAAATCTTCTCTCTAATTACAGCACGTATCTTTAAAGTATATCGTGTATCATTCCCTCAAATCTAGTGTGATGTTGCTGAGATGTTTTACAACAATGTATAACCTAATGCGTATTTGAACCTATTTTAAAAAAGATGTAAAAAATGCCGACACTTTTCTTTGCTTGTATGTTGTGCTTAATATTTTAATAAGGGTTAGATGATATATGTTTTGCATGATATCAATAAAAATTACGAATGTTTTCAACATCATAATTATCTATAGAATGAAAATGTAATTCAATTAAGTTTAAAGGCCATGTAGAAATTTATTCTACAAATTGCAAATCATTTTTGAGCCCAAAATAATAATAGTTTGTAAAAAGTTGGACCTAAATAATTTAATGAATTCCATTTATTAGAAATGGATGTTAACATTCAGATATTAAAAGGTTATAAATTCACATATTGCAGCAGTGACTTTCTTTTATGGAATAAAAATTGATATTATTTCCTAATGATCAAATTCGAATAAAAATTGTTCAAAAAAGGTGAATGAAATTCGTCATTATCATTCATTACATTCTAAAATTATCAGTTCAGTAAGGCGACATTCTCTTAAAGCAGAAATAAAACATATTTTTGTTCGATTCATAATTCGTGATTTATTGGAATTTTTAAATCGGAAACAAAATCACAGGTCTCTCCTTCCTCAACTGTGCGTTTAATAAATTATCAGTAATTACAATGATGGAGAATTATAATATGAAAATACATCAATACATAGACCTATTTATTATCTGTTTATTGATAAATGTAGAAAGATGCACCAGAGTGTGATTTCCCTTGATCACATAACTTTGCTCTACTCTTATAAGATATAAGATTCAATATGCAATAAGATAACAATAGAAATATCAACACTGATGTCTTTGTTTGGCATCCCTTCAATCTCAGCAAATGCTAAATTTTACTTGTCAGCAAAAAGGCCCATCATATCCGATCACGTGAGGTGGCCAAGGGCTTAAATACAATTTGCGGCCCCAGTTAGTATCTTATTTTTCATTGCGATTGACAGAAGTGAACAACACAAGTGCTAAAACAAGCTCATTCAACTTTTCATTGAAATAAGAAAAAAGCATAGAAGTTCTTCTCTCTGTTGTCTTTATCAGAAATAGTTAAAAACCATTTCATTGGATTCAGCAGGAGTTAATAACCACTAGCATCGGAAATAAATTACAGAGCAAGTGAATTATAAGACCGCAGCTGCTATAGAGGAATTCACTGAACATTTTGAAATCCTAAGCATAAAGTAACATAGTATAGCATAGCATTAGTGTAATCCATTGTCGACGTTATTTGTGCGTACTGTAAAAGAATCTTCTACAGAAGTCAAGGGGCTGTGAAAAAGAAACCCTTTACCAACTACGTTTTCCTATTCCAAAGACAAAGGTATTTAATTATCTCAATCCAATTCTCTGTTTAGTGGCTATATTATATCAACGATATATAATTCAATTTTCATACATACTGAATTATAAGCATATATATCTGTATACGAGTATTATAGTATCATGTACTTATAAATTACACTCATTGAGACGAATGCACTAACTACTATAGGTAAATGATTTTATTTCAGAGTAATCTAGAGTAAGAAGGATATATAGTGATTCTGCTCACCCTGTCTTTCTCATAAGATTTACAATGCTATGAGTTATTTGCACAGTTGGCTAATTTTTTGACTGACCAAAGGATAAGGTATAGACAGGGATAAAAAGCATAAGGGATCCCATGTAAAACAATGACAATGTGAATAGTAGTATTGTATTATAAGGTACTTATTAGCAAAATACAATGTGCAATTGCACACACATGCAGCTAAGAATTTCAAAGTTGAAATTTCTGTAGTCAGAATCCCATAACTTGTATTGTTGTAGTAATTGTAATTGTGCATATTATACGCTATAGATATTGTGATTTGCGATGCGAACAAAAGTACAACATCAGGTTAGTAAGTGTCAGTTTCGTTACGATATGAGATTATATTAGTTCACAAATCGCGAGGTTACCTTGTAACCTAGTGTTGTTGATATCGCGCATAATAATGTAATATAGGATTCACATGTGAGAACACCTTCATACGAAGAAACTTTTACTTTTCTTACTTGAGTTCAGATAGGTTTCTTCCGTAACGTACCCCTTCCTTCAGTTCAGTTTACTCCATCAAGTCAGTTGCGTTCATCCTTTGTTCAGGATAGTTGTGCTTCACCATTTTCATGCAATCACCTCAAATTTTGTGAATTACTTGGATTTTTCAGTGAACGGAGGCCTTTTTCTTTCTTTTTTGTTTAACGGAAGAAACACCATTTCAAATTATCAGGTAAGAACCAACCGGATACAACAAAACCCTCCATCCTTCATAATTGATTTTCATTGATTTAAACAAGGGAAAATATAAAGTTGTTGGGATTAAGACAAAAAATAAGTGACTACATAATAAGTAAAAAAACAATTGGCAATCAAGTATCTGAATATTGGAAATAATAACGAAATAATAACAGAATTATAACGTTCCTGATACCATTACTAAAGTGTTTTATCTAAAGTACTTTGATTATGTAGCATCTTCTTTGTCCACATAATTCAACGCATATAGTGCTGTGAAATTTAGTGTGTAATCAAAAGGAAAATATATTTATAGGGTTTAATTCATTGATTAATTTTATAACATCACGAAATATAGCTTATTATTGAATCTCAATTTTAACAACTTTAGAGTAGACTGTATACGTTTTAGATTGAAACTAAGATAAAATAGTAATAAATTACTTCAAAATCAACGAACCTAATCAATAATTGTATTTTGATTGTTAAATCTACACATTAGCAATTATTGTATAGGATTTTGTGAAAGCAGACTAATTAAATGGTCTAACTAAATTTGGATATAATCCAGACGAGACTAATAATAATAGTTAATTTATAAATGTACCTTTTATTGAGTCAAGAAGAATTGAATAGAAACAAAAATAAGAAGCATGAATTATCTATATATGATTAAAAATCGATTAAAAATAATATTATAAGCTATTTTGTAATAATTTCATTCTTCTTTTAAAGTATAAAAAATTCAAAAGAAATATAGGACAAATGACTCAATGCAAAAGTGAACAGGATCAGTGTCAGGCGAGTTTAGTTGGTATATAAATATTGGGAAGAATTATTAAAATGCAAAAGGGAGGGCCGGTAGTTCTCTGCTTCGAAGCGAGAAACGTAAATTTCACAATCATTTTTCAGGTTAACTTTTTTCATTAAAGAATTTAGATGCAAGGAGTTATTAACCAATAGCTGATGCATACATAATAATAATAATAATAATCCTCATCATTTCTAAGCGTTGTTGGCTTGCTAGCTTTAGGTTTTCTTATTTCTGTAAATGAGGCAGAAAACTTGATTGACAACTTTATTATTTTGTCTCATCCATTATGCATTGAAATGATATGATGGCATTTATTAGGGCACATGCCACACACATTCTAATTAACCATTTAGAATCCTTAGAAAATAAACCCAAAACAGCACGCAAACATATAATTATATAACCCAATCGTTTTCTCTATAGTTTGCTCATGAAAATTCTTTCAAGTCTATAATTGAACAATATTTTGAGTATTTCAGTGTAGAAAATAGAGGAAGAGTTGTTGGTTTTACCGGATGAATGCACAAATTAATATTCCAATATGTATTTTTCCCATGCACTTGAATATGTTATATAAAGATGTGATTGATAATTAGCCAGTCAAAAAAAGTTACATTCATAAAGATTGGTTGGATTTAAAATTTAGAAAATCCAGTTTTCAAAAGTTCATGACATTGCATTGAAATTTCATTTGTCTTATACATATATATAGTTTGTATGGTTTTTGTGAGAAACCACAAACGAAATATAGTTGTTAGTAAAACTATTTTGTTGTTCATTTAATACATGTAGTCTGCATGTGTTTGCTGTTATGAAGAGAGTAGAAACAGAACATAAACAAAAACCAAATTGGTATTGTAGTATTACAGTCCAATATATAATATGAAACATTCACTACTAACCCATCAAACTACTTGCTTGGATGACTTATAGATTTGTTGTCGTTTTCCCTTTCTATTCAACTAAAAGTGTCCGATTGACAAACCTGTATTTATTTCACTGACTTCAAAGACAATATCACGTTAGTTGTAATCATTTTTTTCCTATTTTAATTCTTCTTCATGATAATGATGATAAGATAGTCGCATTATATTTAATAGCAAACATTGAAAATGAAAGTGACCTTTAGAAGATTTGTGCAGTTCATTGTTCGCTGTATTTCTAACATACGCTTACGTAATACATAATAAATGAGACATCAGAAAGCTGCTGGTGCATTTTTACCTGCACTAGTTTATAGGAGTTGTGATGACCAATATATGCACATGTGGTCACCGACTCGTAGCATAAAAATTTCAATTCACTGTCATGTACACAAGTAGATGCAATTTATAATTTATTCAAGATCACGCAGTTTAAACTCAGCACAATTTGCTACAATTACTTACTTAAATATAGAGTAATATATAAAAGAGAATTAAAGAGAATTTAGCTTATTTATCTGAAGAATGAGCATCAGATACATTTTTAAATGACTAGGGCGACATTCACTAATTTATTGCAAATCATTAAAAAACTGTAATGCTTAACAACACATCATATAATTTCAGACAGCTTGAAACAAGTGCAAATGACTTTGTATGAAGAATTATTCTTTTTGTCTGTTCGATATTTACCAGAATGACTGAAAGTATTACAATAATGCTCATTACAATGATCTGTTCTTATGTATTGGATATTATTCAATGTTGTTTGTTGGTAAATATTGACTAAGAAGTTGCACAATAGGCTGCTGCCTCTGACTGAGAACATGTTGTTCATTTGTTCTTCAGAAGTTGCAGGCATTATTAGTCGGCAATTGAAACTTCATGTTTTTTCTTATCACTAAATAATGCTATATACAATCATCACGTAATATTATTGTCTCCTCAATTACATGATTTAAACTGACGTGTACGTGTTTCTATTCTATGAAATTCACCAGCATATTCATAGCAGTAATAGGAGTAGAAATTGTCAAACAACATTCCCTTCATATTGTACAATTTGTTATCAATTATAATTCAGTTTATACTAAATGTTAAACTAAAAGTATTAAAAATCACATTTGAATTTGATAAAGGTAGGGAATCCATGAGCAAATATGATATAAATTTAAAAATGAATGAATTAAGATTTATTAAGGATTTACACTCATACATAAATCTGTCCCACATTGTTTGATTAATTGATTATTATTGTAATTAATTAATCAGTGCATGTTTTGCAGTATTTGTAACAGAAACGCTTAAGTTAGTCAGAGCAAACAACTCTTATATACATTTGAAACATAAAATTGAGTATCCAATTAATAATTGTGTAATTTTAAAGCCATTATTAAAACATTTA
>JAQFZB010000591.1:0-12475 GCA_034695165.1 Desoria trispinata | reverse complement strand
GAAATAACTCCTTCTATTCTTAAATAGGACATTGAAACATTTTATTTAATCATCAGATTTCTCATGTAATCCCATCATGTATTTATACATATCACAGCTTTTCATTTTATATTAGGTTATACTTGTCTATATAACTATTTACATTCAAAATAGCCCTTTGCATTTTTATAAATCAACTTTTATAATTTTATTCGGGGATTTTATGAAAGCATGATTAAATCGTTGGAACCTATAAATAATAAATACCTACATTAATTTACAATATTTAATTTCTATTTAATTTTAAAATTTATCCCTTCTAGCAATTTATTGTTCGTAGGTGTCAAAATATTAGATCTTACATTGTTTAAGACTAATTTGACCTCAACTTAGCATCAATTATGGTATCATTTAATGACTTTCTATGAAGAATTAGAAACTCCTTTATTTGAAAAGCATGTATAATAGCGAATTATTACGGTAATTGAACGCCTTCTTAAGATTAGATCATATAATTTGGAAATTGGGCAAAGCTTATAAATATTCCCATAACAATGGATATTTCTCCAACTATCGTGTATAGGATGAGATTGTTGTTTAGATATTATCTTATTAGAATATCGGAAGAGTATTTAGTGAATTTAAGCTGAGTATTTAATGGAGAATGTAAAATGTTACGCAATACAAAGCATTATCCAAAGGAAAGGGATAGTGAGATGAAGAGATAGATGAATCTAGATGACGGAATGAAGATGCTCCTGCTCCACCATCATAATAATCACTCTTCTTCATCTAATGCTTTCGTAAGCTAATCACTCAAAGCCAAAAACAGCGGATTGGTTCTATTGATAAGGATAATATTATTGCTTTCTGCAAGACACAACTTGCATAGACTGCAATCCTTTATACAATTTGTCTTTCTCACGTAACATAGGCAGATTGGCTGAAGAAGACAGATACAGAAGTCTGCAAACTGCATCATGGATGGCTGCGAATAAAGAGACAGTCGTTGAAATTTTAAATAGTGAAGAGAGAATATTTGTATGTTTGAATTTGATAAATTATCAACACCATTATTGAATTCAAGTGACACTGCTAATTATTTAAGCATTTTTATACTTCGCAAGCCATTAATTCATCTTTTGTAGCATCGCCTTTTATGACGTTGGAATGGGAACGTCGCATAGCTCTATAATATGATGTATTTGCTAGGCATAATGGAGCAAGAAGCATTACTTTTCAAAATTAAAAGTCAACCAGCCAAAAAAGTTGGCCATTGAAATTGATTGTCTTGAAAATTTATATTTACTATATACACTGAACATTGACTTTCTCACTATAGGATTTTCTTGATTAACTTATATGGGCTAGATTAAGTACTTTTATATATGTATATGAATTGGCAATAATTTTTTTAATATGGCTTTAATAGTTTAGTACATGATATTTAATGTGACACCCTCGTTAGATAAAATTATTGTAGATTAAAATTAATAAATTTGAGCAAATTAAAATGCAAATTGATTTCTATAAAAAATTTAGCTTGAATTATTGTATATGAAGCTTGAAAATTTGCAACGCACATAGTTCAGATAATGCATAATGAGAATGTAATTAAAGAAATTAATCAATGATGAACAGTTTTGGAAAATTACGTGACATATGTGCAATGTGACAAGTTAATTAGCAACAAGGGAGCATCAAAGATAATTACGAAAATTACTGCATGTTGTGACGTTGTAATTGTACAGATTATATACAATAATAGCATTCGCTCCCCTCACATTCTTGTGTACTACTATTATTTGTAAATTAGTCGATTTATTTTTATTTTTCCTTTTATCATTTGAAATTCAATCTTTAAAATGATTTCTCTGTGAGGAAATTAATTTTAAAAGTTTGGAACATAGATATCTATTCCATTCCAAAAATTGGCAGTAGGAGCATGTACGCCAGGGGTTAGCCTCAATAATCCCAAGAACGTTAAAATTGAAGTTTGAAGATGACTCGAAATTTTAGGATGTCTAATGCTTTCAAGGGCTTATCAAAATAAAAGTTTCTAAATCCGTGTTACTCAAAGGTGATATTGTCTGACGGACGAAGGTTATGCTAATGCTGATATGAAAATCCCAGTAGATCCAATTTCCAATTGCATCGTAGTGCAATTGCACAACTTAAGCGAAACCCCAGAATATTATGAACAATCAGGTTTAAGTTTATGAATGCAATTCGTACGTGGATCTAATACGAAATTACTGTAATCCTCAATCGGCTCCCTTCCTTCAAATAATCACTCGTATCATAAACCAAACCGGCATGTTATACTGAAATAGCTCTTGCACATGCATTAAAACAACATTGTAAATAAATGTGTCTGCTTTTAGTACTCTGGTAGATGAGTCTCACACACAATATAATATATACTAGTCGTAAAATCTCGTATTACAAAGGAGAAGATGTCATCATTATTATTCCTACGTGTAATTAGCTTATGTGAGACACATGACAAGGGATGAATTGCCCTGTGCAATTGGATGAATAATAATAAATAACCCTCCACTGTAAAAAAACTGGCTGAGCAAATACAAACACTGAATGAATGAGATAATAATAATGATGCATGACACTTTGCTACTTGCTTTCAATGTACGCGATTAAAATCCAAATTTTCAATTTTCATCTCCACATGTTAACATTTAGATATTCGTGTGAACTTAAATTCATTTTTCATGGAATCATATTTCACTTTATTAAAAAGCGTGTTGCATGTTTACAGAAATTATATTCTTGAACATTCAGAACAAATAGTTTTCTTTTGAATGCAGTAAAAAAACAAATCTTGCTTTTCTGCAAGTATTTCTAAACGTGGCATAAAATTGGATGCCCTGAAATGCTAGTGGCAGTAACTTTCATACCAATCATCACGGCTGCTCTCATAAATGTGTATTGTTACGTGGTGTCAGCAAAAAAATTGGGCATGTAACCATTTCATTGACATTATGCGTTGAGAATTTTGCATGCTTCATATCATATTCCAAGCATTCCATAGACATGAGAAGTTCTGACGTGACAAAATTATAATTGTGTGCCAAATAAAATTCGGTTCGGTTCTTATTTGAATTAAAATTTTCAATTTCTTCCATCCTCCGTATAATTTGTATACTTCTTTTTGCCAACAGAAGGAGAATTACAGTATTACTTATTTTGATAGATATAAATATCAGTTGTTATAGCATATCATACACGGTAGTAGATAATATTATGCGGTCAGAGGGATGAAATTTCTTTTCAAGATTTCTGATCATTCCATCAGCTTTGTATGCATTTATTGTACTTTCTCACTCTTTGCCATTCTAGCTCAGTCAGTAGCCAGATAATACAATACAGAAGCCGAGGCTTTTCAAATTTTGGGTTTCCTATGAACATTATATGGTTTAGAAGAGATTGTACATGAATGAATGACACATCCAAAATTCGGAATTTCAGAACTCACAGTCACAGCTCTCTCTCTTTCTCTCTGTGATCAAGAAGGATGTCCGTCCAGCAGTAAAGTAACAGCATCTGTCATATCACAACAATCCGGTTCTATGAATCAGAAAAAGTGGCTTTCTGCAACTTCTGATATCGAAAAGTCTGTCCCCGTATGATGACAAGTACATGGACATTTCCAGAGCATGTCTGATGATGCTTACCGACCAATTCAACTGAATCAACTAGAACTTTGCTTGATACAACGTATGTCTACAAAAACCTTAAAATTGATTCAATTGAGAATTACTCTAAATAATAAATTCGATAGGAAAATTATCATGTTAAAGTCTCATTCTTTTTAAGTTGTTCTGATTTTTGATCTTTTTAAAACAGTTCATAAAAAATGGCAGTAGATATTAAATGTGAATACGAAGCACTGCTGAATCATCCAAATTGCTAAGGACGTGCTGTTATTCGATAAATTAAATTCTGGTTGGGCACACTACATTGACTACGTAATCCATATTTTCCCTATACTATATATTCTTTATAGAAATATGCTTTATAGGGAGTAGAGTTTGAATGAATTCACAAATTACTTGATTTCTGTTTTCTCAGTGCTTCCTTTTCCCCCAGAAATTTACACATCTCCCATATTTCTAACCAAAATTACAGCCGTTTGTTATCCCCATATCCTAGGATTTAACACACGAACTGGACCAGAACTAAATCAGGCATCACATCAGACACAACACCCCCGTTAAACTGCATTAATAAACATTTCACGCACTTCTCTTTGATCTTGTCTTTATGAAGTAATAATACCGATACATATTTTCGAACTGTTGGTCCGTGTTGATGATGACCATCCCATTCAGAATGGGAAGGACGAACGCAACGGCATGACCGTTTATTACACACAGTTGGCTTAATAAAATTCATCATAACACCAAATGCACATAATTTTCTTACTGCTACCACAACAGGGGTAAATTGTATGACATGACCACGATGGCAAAACAATACGTAAAAGTAATATGTATGTGTACTAACCAAAGAAGTACCTTATATACTATTGCAGCTGAGAATTGACGAGAGGGTGAATTCTGAATTATGGTGCTAGTTCGTGTTATTGGACTTGGACATTATTATTACTTTAACGCTCCTGTTTCATTTCACCCACGTCGTGAGCCATAAGATGTATTATTTTATTTTACTACTATGTACCAAGTTATGAGGAGAGAAGAATTACTTTGAACATTATATATATTTGCGAGTTGTTGCTAACACGAAATTGGATTTAATATCCCCCTTATCTTCATTGCATATGAAGATAATACTAGGACGAAGACTTATGTTGAATTGAGAAGGAAATATGTTGAATCTCGTGGTAAAGTAACAAGCAAAAGATCAGTGAGATGAATCATTCCCTGAGTTCGTGAAATAACATCCAAGGAAAAGGCAAATTTTCATCACGTTCAGGAAATGGGTTTCACATCCTCGGTCTCTGAGTCATTAGCACCCCGAAAGAAAAGTCAGCCACAGAGCCAACACCAAGTGTCCTCCTACATCTCTCATCTCATCTTATCACGACCAAATATTTCACAACATTATGCCCTGACCAATCAACCTGTCCACATACAATCACCAGCATAATAACTACTAAACTATATATTATCTATATATACTGTAGATATATAAGGACATTTAAAGTTCCTTCTCACGCACTCTCTTCAAGATCTCTCTTAAAGATAGTGCGAATAAACCAGGTAAACTTAATAATATCCTTAAAATCAGATTTTGAGAGATTTTATTCCTCTTTGATGAATAAACATTTCTGCTGTTAGGTTTTCTAAATTAAATCTCAAAAGAAATAATAATAACACTTTTCCTCTGTAGTCAATTGATTTTAAATTAGATATTCTTGGTAATAATCACTCGTCTAATAATTTTAGGAACCTCCAAAGAAGAAATGTAACAAAAAATGATAACATTATATTACAATTACTATTTATCATGGGATAGAAGAAAATATTCCTAAAAAGGAGGTACGTCGGAACGAAAAAGTTATCAGGGAAACGATGGACACCGCCCAATTGTTTGAATATTAATATTCAGAGAAACCTCCATTATGAGAGGAGAATATTATATAGCTCATCGCATCACCTAATAATAAATGAGCAAAATTTTATATTAAAGAATAAAATTGTAATACGACTATGGATATATTATTCTTATTGGGATTGGGAGTAGATTTACTAGATTTCGGGATAAAAAAGAGAAAAAGTTAACCTCTTTGAGAATAAAGGGTTCTTGTTGTGAGACGTATGTAATTGCTGGACCGTGGTTGCCACCCTAATAGATGTGCCTATACATACGTAAATAGTAGTACACATTCACATAAACATGAGATGCTGTTGAGAAGAGCACCACGGATCTTGTAAAGAAGAAGAAGAGGACGAGATTGCATCTCCATGAGCAAGAAAGCAGTTGGATATAAAAATACAGAAATAATAAAGAAGCCTCGTTCTTTAGTTTTAAGAGAATAAGAGTTTTTTAAAGATTTTTAAGGGGCTTTATAGCGCATCTTCTTCTTTTCTGTCTTTCTCCCATGCAGAGAGAAGGCAGACACGGCGAAATTCTTTGTTCTTGGAATTCCTAACATCCAAGAAGCACACGGCTTCGACTTTTTCAATTCAATCCCATCATGTAATAATAATAGTACTACAACGTATACTCATTTACTTGAATTACTTACCTACCTATATTATCGTGTTTCAAAAATCCCTGAGATTTTTTAATCTCCAACAACACCAGTAGTAGTACTAAATATGAAGGAGGATTGTTTTGGATAATATTGGCAAATATTGTATTAATATTGTATGCATAATATTGAAAATCACAATGGGAGACATTAAAAAAATCCACCGGGTGGTGGGGTAATAATTCCAGTTTTAACTGTAATAATAATATAACCACTCCCTGGGTTCTCTTTTCTTATTCTCTTGTTGTTGCAATAGATCATCTTTCTAGCCAAACTTCGTAAATTCATTAGAACATCTTTTATGATTAGATATGATGACTCACAGAGCATAAACACAGCAGTAGCAAAAGTCCCTATAGAGGAAAGCACAAAGGATTTCATATATATTATTATGTTATTATAATAAAGAACTCTGGCTCTCAATTCTATTAAGGTATTTTAGTTGGATCTCATCAGGAGATTCTTCTACTGCTTAAATAGAAACAATGGATATAATTTTCAACGCTATTATTTTAGAAGAACTAATTAGCAGCAGTATTATTGAGACTTTTTTCACGATATGGATTGCAGGTTCAACATGTACAGAAAATTCTTTATAAAATTATATCTACTCCATTTAAACAGAGTAAAGTTGATTTACATTTTTGAAAATCTATTCTTTAATGCAACATACAATACCTGTTATCTGTTATCGTATTGCAGATAAAAATGATGTCTTTCTACTGCACGGAGATGAATAATTGAGAGAAGAATTTGCAAAATTGTAATTACGTGTGTGATTATATAATAATTTGCAAAGATAGAGAGACCTGACAGGTATAATATGTAAAATGTAAGGCGAAAGCGTAAAAAAGAGATGAGTGTGTGTAGATAATGATTGGGTACCTTCTGGATTTTTGAGGTAGAATCCCCGAGTGTCTTTAAAAAGTATTAAAAGTTATTTGAAGTAAAAAAGGAATCTGTTGTTGTCTGTCTGTGTGTGTGTGTGTGGGGATGGATGAAAACCGCAGGGGGAATATCTTAAGATTATGTAAGAAAAGTAGTGGTAGAATGTATTATTCGTAGTAGTCATTAGTTAAGCTATGATGTGGGTGATTACTCTCTCATTTAATCTGCCTGGTCGCAACATCCGCATCCCTTTCAAGTCTAAATAACACCTCCCCATTTAGCATTTTACTTTTTACTTACATATCTCCTGAACAAGATGAGAGAAGAGTCGGCTTATTTAAGTAAGTTGACCGTTTCGCCGACGACCACTAATAACTATTAAACCATTATTTTACTTCAGTAAAACTCTTCTCTTACTTATGTCTTCTTACTATTATGATCTCATAAATAAAATATATTCAAATCTTTTTATTCTCATTCTCCACATTCCTAGTTTTTAATCTACTTATTACTTCGTTTTTTACAATACAAGTTATGTGTTCTCTCCAGCAGTCACCGCAGAGTAGTAGGCTAGCCATAAGAACATTATAAAGTCAGAATGAATTGAATGCTAGTTGCCATCATCATTATTTTGATTGATATTTAGAGAGACCAAAGAGTGACTATGAGAAGTGAGCAAGAGTACATGATGTCAGATATGAATGTGCGTTGCATGCCTGGCAATGAATCATCCATTTGTTTAACATTCAATACTCGAGATTAAAATTAAGCTTTGTTCATTCACTCAGATAATATTATTATTTTTATTATTATTATTATATTATCATGTTACAAATTCCAGGAGAGTTTGAAATCTTTATGGGTTTGTTATTTTTGGTGGGATGCTATAAACAATGATGTAATAATGTTTTATCATAAGATATTAATGTGTACTTTCTCTGCTCTCTGGTCATCAAATTGGGACTATGCTGCATGCTGAACTCATTTCATTCTTTTATAGACATAAGATTAGTTATTTCTTTAATACATGAGTATTTATTTATTATGATGCAGGTATGTGGTGGTTTTGAAAAAATGTCATTAAATTTAAAATTTCTTGGAGATGATAAAGTAAAAAGAGCTGGGAAAGAAGTATATAGTAACTGGAGGAAGAAGACACATTCTTTTTGTTTGGTTCTCTCGTGAGATGATGGCGATGTCTGTAATAATGAGTGGTTGTGGGTGTGAGAGTTACCCATTCACCGTCCTCTGATGAATGCCGCCTCTCCAATTATGCAACACTTTATCAGCACGAAAAACCAACAAAAGTTCACACTATAAGTCAATTTCACCTGTTCTCTTTAGCTCAAGTATTTTTCATTAATTCTTCTTTTGCGCGTCATCATTTGCATAGCTGAGTGACGCCGACGTCGAACCACACCGGCATTCTTGGAATTTGAGTATTTCAAGCCCCACCACGATCACGTCATGCTCTGCCTCAATTCAAGGGGTTTCATGGAGCATCGTTTTTAATACAAAAAGATTTTTTCCATTCCTGCTGATGACTTGAATTTACTCTTTAGAATCTCTGCACTACAACTTCCTCTCTAAAAACATAATGCTATATAAAGTTGCATATATGAATAAATCTTATTTACTTATTTTTTATATGAGAAGAATCAACTGAAAATTTGAAAACAAAGGTTGTGAACTCAGCATGAGCTGCCGTTTCAAGATGTCATCATATATTTTACTTTTATTTACTCCTTCAGAGTAGAGAGATTAAAAACTCATTGCGTCATGTGAAGTCAGATATATTTTGTCTAAAAACACCGACTTCATTTCGTAGAAGTTATAATCTATGAAATTATGGATTTTGTTTAGAAAATGTCAATAGCAGACAAAAGTTGGCTGGGATTGGGAATCATTGTAAATGGAAAAAGGGTATATTTTGGTATAGATGAAATGGAATCTATTTGTATGACGTGGAATTGAAGAAGTTGAAAAAATAAATGCTTGGCCAATGAGTCGATAAATATATGGCGAAAAGGGATTGAATGAGATTAGCAATGTTGGGAAATGAAGAATCAAGAGATTCTCACTCTGCTATTACTGCCAAAAGAAAACAAATTTAGGATTAGCCATATCAGTAAAAACTGCGAAAAACTAAGTCTGAGGAATGTATTCGAAATGGAGCTTGTTTGGTATAAATTATTAAGGGAATGTTCCCATCCATTGTACCACCAAGTTTTTTGATCTTGTGCCAATTAGCTAACTATCCATGATTCCCTCTTACTTTAATACTTGCACCAAGTAAGTGCCTCAGCACCAAGTTTCCACTTTTCACTACGCAGCAACAAGGACACTCGCATTAAATCTTCGTGAATTGGCAATCGTTTATTTGTCATGAAAAAAAGAAGGATAAGTAATATTTGTGGGGATATTCCCAAGATAACTTTCCCCTAACAAGCCAAATTTAAAGTATGCAATATTAAAATATGTATAATTGGATTTTATAGTAAAAACTAAAACAGCCATATCTGTATATAAAGTCTTTATTTATATTATTTTGTAATATTAAACGTATTTTATTTCCAAGTGAAAATATCCTGACTATTTTAAGTACCAAGCAAGCTTGCACTCTGATTTAACAAATCTTGAACTAATCCAATTAGCCAACTTTTATACTCTTTCATTGCTTTATCAATGAAGAATTGCACTTTATCAAATTAACGGAAGAACAATAATGCTTTTAAATAATACTAATAGGCAAAATCTTTATAGCATACAGCAAATAATTAAAGTGAGTTTAATTCGTACAAAAGCCCAAATCACACTTTGCGTTCATAATTAATCTATAACCTTCAATTGTTTTACCATTACGTAAAAATGTGCAAAATGACAGTGTAACACCAATTAGGCAATATGAAATGATCACTATTCTTTAACATCATGATAATAGACGGACCGTAGAATTGGCAGTAGAGATTAACTTAATCCAAGCAAAACATTGTTAATACTCTTTTGATTATTAAAACTTAATTAAAAAACAGTAGGCCAATTTTCTTGCAGACAGTTGTTTCGACAGGACGAGTTCACTTTTTACGGTAACAAAGTTAATAAAACAGCTTAATCTTGAATGGTTTCAATTCAGTTTCAATAAGGATACATCAAAGAATTGGCATGATAGGTTTTCCAAGTACGTGATACACAGGAAAATTGACAATGTTCGCTACTGGGCTCGTAATTCCTTGCCAATTGTATAAGAAACTATCTTATTCCAGTCAATCTTTGTTCTGGTTACAGGTAACAGACGCCTCAAAGCTTTGAAAGTGGTGTCGGACATAGTTTGATAGTTCTCGCCTGAAAAAAATTAGACAATAATGTTTAAAATAAGCATAAAATAATGTGTTCTGATTCTGCTGGTAGAAAAAACATTATGATCTTACTTAGAGCATTATGATACTCACTCTCGGCAGCTTCAACAAGTCGGGAAAAATCAGTTGCAAATTCTGATTCATTCTACAATGTAAGGAATGATTCAATTTGAGCATTTGAATGCTTTGTTCATTATTATTAAATAACGTAAGGTCAATTTCATATTTGATGCCAGTCTATAGTATATTAGAGTGGCTTTCAAAATGCAAGTATAACATGACATCTGTGACCTACAGGTCATGCGCCAAACGTTGTAAATGTCATGTTAAATTTTAAAGGTACGCTTACTCTACTTTACTACGTCTATTTTGCAATGGTTTATTTAATGTAAGAATTACCGAAACTTGAATGTTTTGCTTTATATCTTTAGAACTGACGAGTTGAACGTTTCCATCTTCGTAGTAGTGCACTTGAACTTTGACGACGCCCTTTAATTCTATTGACTCGCCAACAGCACTAGGATCAAATGAAACTGTCCACTGGGATCTCCATCGTCCGTTCCTAAGAAGAAGAATACGTATAGAATTATTATAATAAAGTACAAAAAATTGTAATTACCTAATTATAAATAAAGTAATCAAAAATAATTATAAACTGTCGACACATAAAACATATATATTAATTACTCATTTATGCATACCAAAAGTTCTTGGGTTGAAATTGATGATCCTCAATGCAGGCAATCAATGTAATTATGTTTCCAGATGATTTGGAAAATACAGAAACTGCTCCATGAGGATAATGCTGTGAAACATAAACTCCAAATTCAGCTTCCAAAGATGATCGCCATGGTTCTCCCTTCTTGTCCACTTCGTAAGACTATAAAAGTTATCACGAATTTTTAGTCAATTTATATCACTTCTACTCGTACCTTTTACGTTTATATAATAACTTGTATAGAACATTAGGTATCAATCAGCTAACCTGAAATTCAGACGCCTCCTTTTTTAAATGATCATACTTGAACGACTGCTTGCTACGAGGATCGAAAAACCTTCCGTTTCCAAGATCATTGTGCTCGGAAACCACTACAGGGTGGTCTGTTCCTTGAACCTTGCACGGTGTCAACTGATCCTTATTATATTGTGCAAATGCACTGTTAATAAAAAAAATAATATAATTAGAATTGCAGAACAGAAAAAATTAACATTAAAAAAGTTATTCTAATCACCTGGAAGCACCCTCTTTCAGTAGAGTATCATTGTTCAGTAAAGTTCGCACATCTGAAATTAAAAATAGTTAAAAGCGGTATTATTAATGATTTATGGCTAGACTGAAACAAACAGTTGATTTTCGTATTAATCTCAATTTTAATTTTAGTTTTAATATCTTTCCTAATCCTTAATTAATGGCGTGGCGTATTTATTACTTTGTCATCATCCGTAAAAATGAGATGACAAGTGAAAACAAAATTGAAGACTTACTCACCATTAAATACTTCATTAAATTCGCCAGGCGGAGAGTGAAGAATGAAATCCGATACAATTCGAACCTAGAATAATTATTTTATTTGAATGTTTCATTATTATAACCATAGAAATAATTAAATAATTAAATTAAATGATGGATGAATCACCTTCTCTTCATTGGAAATGGGCTCATCCTCCGAAGACATTTCTCTGCTCTATTCTATTAACAATGAAATGAAAGAATTAAAGGAAAGTCTTGAAAAGTAGAAAAAATGGAAACAGTTTTTTAGTTTTTAATTATTAATTAACATCAAAAGAGAAGAAATCATGGGAGAGATTTTTCGGTCTTTCAATACTTGTTGACTATATTGTGACACTATACTCTTCTGACCTGACAGCCAAATTTTTAGGAGGAACTCGAATGAATCAAAGAAGAAAAATTGTTTTGGGAGAGGATTAACTGTGGTAGAGTCCGTTCGATGGCAGCCACCTTACCTCATTCTCAATCTCAACCAAAAAACAAGAAACCATTCAAACTCCTCAACAT